>JASAND010012011.1:0-24549 GCA_030248195.1 Trissonchulus latispiculum
AGCAGCAGTGAGCAGCTACAAATTTTGGTTGAGATGCATGCTATAGCGTGCTTCACAACTGTAGTTGTAAGGCACGGTACAGCGTGCTTCACAGCTACAGTTGTGAAGCACGGTACAGCGTGCTTCACAAATGCAGTTGTGAAGCACAGTGCACATCGTGCTTCGCAACTCGGATGGAGGCAAGGGGTTACAGTACAGCAAATTTGAACTAAGCTATTTCACAAATAATAGTAATCAAATGATAATTAATATTAATTATAACTTGTCATGTTGTCTTAAGGTTGTGTTATTCAATATTAGACATCCGATGATATAGATGTAACTGGTATGAAGAAGCATATCTACCAGTAAAAAAGTGCCATCTCCAGTTCAAATACAAGTGACACCCTACACTTTCTGTTACAAAATGGCAGCTGAAATTCACTGCCGCCGGTGCTTGTAACTAAAGTCTGACCAAAAAATGTAGAAAGCGAAATCGTTTGCTTTATATCTCGTAAACGCTTCAAGATAACTGCCATAAATTATATATTTTCTGAACCGGAATGAGATCTTTCTTTTCGTGAAAAAATTTTGAAATGTTCCGTGCGATTTCAAAGGGTGCCGCTTTTATATGTCTAGAAGAATTGGTACATGCTACTACCACGAGTTTTTCAGGAAACTTTTCCCCTTGTCTGAAAGTCCTACACACCAAATTTAAGCTTTTTTGGTTGAAAATTGCGTGAGTTATTCCATTTTTGGATTTTCAAATCCTTTGATCTTTGCCGCTTTTTCGACTTTGACTGGTTGTTACTCGCCACTCGCTCAACGAAAAAAAAAATTTTGATTGGATTTCCAGGACCGCCTGGGTGTCCGCTTTCATCTGATATACGTGGTATTTCAAAATTTGAAAGTCGATTTTTCGAAAAATACCACTTTTTGACCCAAAATTTCAGCAAAGCGAATCCACCAAAAGTGAATAAAAATAACACAATCATAAAGTTCATTATGAGCTGAATCCAGCGATATAAAGTTTTCGTGGCTACGACTTATATTGCGTGCCAGCAATGAATTTTTAAACATTTCCCTTATTTCAAGCTGGTTTTGCTAGTTTACGCAGGTTCAGGTAAATCTAGGCGGCAACATCAAAGGAAGCCAAAAACCAGCTTGAAATAAGGGAAATGTTTAAAAATTCATTGCTGGCGCAATATAAGTCGTAGCCACGAAAACTTTGATATCGCTGGATTCAGCTCATAATGAACTTTATGATTATGTTATTTTTATTCACTTTTGGTGGATTCGCTTTTGCTGAAATTTTGGGTCAAAAAGTGGTATTTTTCGAAAAAATCGACTTTCAAATTTTGAAATACCACGTATATCAGATGAAAGCGGACACTCCAGGCGGTCCTGAAAATCCAATCAAAAATTTTTTTTCGTTGAGCGTAGTGGTTTGTGTAACAACCAGTCAAAGTCGAAAAAGCGGCAAAGATCAAAGGATTTTGAAAATCTAAAAAATGGAATAACTCACGCAATTTTCAACCAAAAAAGCTGAAATTTGGTGTGTAGGACATTCGGACAAGGGGAAAATTTTCCTGAAAAAATCGTGGTTGTAGCATTTACCAATCCTTCTGGACATATAAAAGCGGCACCCTTTGAAATCGCACGGGAAATTTCAAAAAACTTTTTTCACGAAAAGAAAGATCTCATCATTCCGGTTCAGAAAATATATAATTTATGGCAGTTATCTTGAAGCGTTTACGAGATATAAAGCAAACAATTTCGCTTTCTACATTTTTTGGTCAGACTTTAGTTTTGATTTTCGCTACAAGGGCTCATCAGGTGGATAAGGCAATCATTACTAGAACGGTTTTGACCCCAAAGGGTTTCATCATGCGGCTTAACGCTACCGTTACGTTTTCGCATATATATTCACTGTTTCCATCTTTTCCAGCGACCATCACATAATATTCATCTAACAACATAAATCATTATAGATATTATAAACTCTCTTCTCGTTTCTTATTACTCCTCTTCACCAACTTCTTCCACAGGGTCTGTACTTGTAGTGAGTGTGTTGTTTTACTGTATCAAAGCTTAGCTATGAGGAAAATCGGAATAAAGGAAATTTAAGCCTCGCCTTTGTTGAGTTTCTAAATTACAAATATACTCCACATGTCCATGAAAGACACATGCATATTATATTTTATGGTGATTTCATAGTTCCAGTCGCCTCCAGACGCGCGTAGACGCACGTCGACGTGCGTCGAAGCGCGTCAACGCGCTACACTGCCATGTTACATTTGGAGGACAAATATCCATATCAGGCCTTTGAACAGTTCAAATCGCGGCAGCTTAACCCGGATGAATCAGCGGACGCTTTTCTGGCGGACTTAAAAAGACTTTTGGAGTTAGCTGGCACCAAGAGTACATAATAACTAAGAGTGTGACACGCGTCAAGCTCTTAGTTATTAGGCTTGGGGACATGATCTGTACGATAACGGCTGACCCCTCCAACAAATTAGACCCATCACTTCAAAGAAATTTGCAAGCTATGCCTATGTTGTAAAGCACGAAAACACAACTAGTCAGTTGGTTCAATGTGTGTCTGTTGCGAGCTTCAGCACACAAGCATAGCGTGCGAATTTCTTTGAAGTGATGGGTCTAATTTGTGGGGGGGGGGGTCAGCCGTTATCGTGCAGATCATGTCCCCAAGCCTAATAACTAAGAGCTTGACGCTTGTCACACTCTTAGTTATTATGTACTCTTGCTGGCACTCAAGACGAAAATGTTCTTAAGTGCCAGTTTGTGTCTTGGTTACCTGCGGAGGTTGCTTCTCAGGGGAAGGCGTTAAATGGTTCTGGGGTTCGACTTACCGAACTTTCGGCGTGTGCTAAGGCAGTAATGACGGACAAGAAAGACGAGGGTGTCGGGTTTGCCGCAGTTGGTTCTCCACCCAGGGGCGAAGGCAGACCAAGTAAGGTTGTCTGCTATGGGTGTGGGAAAAGCGGTCACATTAAATGACAGTGCCTATTGGTGTGCTACAAATGCCAACAACGAGGACACAGCAAAGAACTGCGACCAGGGAAACTGCGGGTGGGAGGCGCCGCAGAATTTTGTGCCAGCGGATGCCTCCCAGTTTCAGTGAACTGTCTCCCCAAGGTAAAGATCGGAATTGACTGTAAAACATTTACTGCTTTAGTGGATACTGGCTGCACCACCTTTGCAGTGGCCAAGGGTTCCGCTCAAACTCTCAAGTGGAGAGTAGATGTCACAGCCGGACTCATTGTAACTTTGGGCGGTGGTAAGGGGAATATTTACGTGGCTAAGGTCGTAGACGGAGAAGGCTTTTCATGTCCTGTTAAGTTGGCGGTACAGGATGAGACAGCCTTCTGCCTGGGGTGGATATCATTTTGGGTTGGACTTTGTGACGATTTCTGGGGTATTGAAGTTCAGGAAGGACGGGTGTCTGTGAACCCTAACAAGAAAGAATCAGCGCCCCCATGATCCGAAGTTGTTCAGGCAATACCCAAACGATTGATGGTAGTAGAGACTGACTACAAAGCTGAGTTTAATGGGCAGTTCTGGTCAGTTAAATGGCGGTTGACTGAGGGTCCCCCGACTTGGAAACCTTAAAGCTGGCTACGGCATGGCCCCATCGATTCGAGATGGATTCAATAAAGAAATGGAAAAGTGGATAGAAGATGGATGGCTGGAGTTGCATAACCCAAAGAAGCATGGTCCGGTCATGGGAACGATAGCAGTCATGACCAAAGACGAGCCCAGAAAAGGTAGAGTTTGACCGATTATGGACCACCGAGAGCTGAATGGGCACATTTTGAGTTACCCCGGAAAGACTGCACCGTTTGTCCTGAAAAGCTGCGGGAATGGAGACGGGAAGAAACATCGATCCATATGCTGAACTTAAAGAAGGAATATCTCCAAGTAAGAGTGCATCCTTCTCTGATCCCGTTCCAGGCAGTGCGGTTCAAGAACCGCGCTTACGTCATGACTAGAATATGATTTGGACTAAGCATTGCCCCTAAAGTTATGGGAGGAATCTTAAATAAAATTCTCTCATTGAATCAAGATATTGCTAAGGCTACCGACAGCTAAATAGACGACATGATTTGCGCTTCCAGCAAAACCAGCACAAAGTGTATTAAAGATCAACCGGCTAAGTACGGCCTGGATGCTAAGGAAGCTGAAGAACTAGACGGTGCCAGAATATTAGGTCTCCGCGTCTACAAAGAATAGGATGGAACGTTTTATTGGAAAAGGGATAAAGAAATTGAGAAGGCAGAAGATCGGCTTACAAAACGAGGTCTCTTTTCGCTCTGCGGGAAGCTTGTTGGACACTATCCCGTGGCGTCCTGGCTTCGGACAACCTGTGGTTTTTTAAAGAGACAGACCAATGGCTTGAATTGGGACGACACCATATCTATGGAATTACAAGAAAGGACAGAAGAGACGGTAAAAAGGGCGAAGGAAAACGACCCGGTTACGGGGGTATGGGCAGTTCCTGGAAAGAACGTGGTAGGAGAGGAGTGGAGTGACGCCAGCTCCATAGCCCAAGGCGCTGCTGTCGTAATCGACGGTAACGTAGTAGAGGATGGGTCGTGGTTACGGGATGAACAAAATGGAGCGCATATTAACTCTGCTGAGCTTGAAGCCGTCATAAAGGGACTTAACATGGGGCTAAAATGGCGTTTACGGAAAAAAACAATTGTTACAGACTCTGTAACCGTAGCTGGCTGGCTGAACTCTGTAATAGACGACACTCATAGGATACGTGCCTCTGGACCTACTGAAATGATCACGCGACGCCGTCTAGATATCATCAAGGACTTGACAGAAGAATACGACCTGAAGATTTTTGTTAAACTCGTTGGCTCGAAGGCTGACATAGCAGATGTATTGATCAGAGTACCGAAACACTGGAAAAGCAATGGTTTAGGTGGCGCCGGGGCGTTGGTGAAGTTCGACAAAGCGCGGCTGAAAGAAAGTCATGACCAACATCACTGCGGCTTCGATCGCTCCTGGTTCGTTGCCAAACGACAGATGGGACCTCATGTGTCTAAAGAGTTAATTGAAGAAGTTGTTAGAAACTGTGGAAGATGTCAACAAATTGATCCTGCCCCAATAAAGTGGCCCCCGGTAGTCTAAGTGTCTCGAACCATGGATAAGGCTGGCCGTCGATGTAACTCACTTCCGCCATTCAGCTTATTTCTGCCATCGACACTTGCAGCGGTTTTGCCATCTGGCGCAAACTACCAAGGGAGGACGCAGTCAACGCACGTCAACTGGAAGCTATATTTTTGGAGCATGGCATTCCAGATCAGCTGCTGTCAGACAATGGTACGGTGTTCAGGAGCGGTACTGTGAAACGACTTAATACCCACAAATTGGGAATTACACATATATTCTGTGGGGCATACCGACCCTCGGGAAACGGTGTCATCAAGAGAAACCACAGAACCGTAAAGCGTATGGCTGCAAGAACTGGTAAACCAGTGCCATTAATGGTGTTCTGGTACAACCATACTCAAAACGGTACAGGAGTTACTCCTGCAGAGCGAATCCGGAAGTATTGGTCACGACTGCCGGGTGATCGGGTCTTGAGCGTCCCTTCATCCTAGAACATGTTGGGACTGCAGATTGGAGATTCTGTTTATGTAAAACCACCGAACAGCCGATGTACAACCCCGTGGCTGTGTAAGGGAAGCAGGCATAGGAAAGATTGATAAGCCTGTAACGGGAGTTCAGCTGATGGTCCCGTGGTGTAGTGGTTAGCATGTCTGACTCTAGAGCAGAAGGGCCGTGGTTCGATCCCCGGCGGGACCAATTCTTTACTTTCAATGGTGAGTGAAAAGCTGAACCTCCCTCTTCCCTTCTCTCTTCTAGGTCCTGGTTTCGTGGGTACAAGGGTACTTGACGACTCCCGTTCGGGCTTGTCCTTGGTTTTTTTCCTGGTCCACCAGCCCAGGTAGAAGCGCTACATGTGGCGAGGCTGCCTCAGGACCCGGACTGGACTCCTGTCTCTGGTCCCCCAGTAGATGCTTCCGGTTGGTTGGATCTAAAGGGGTCTGGAACGTGTGTCGGGGAGCACGGATCCCTTGGGCTCAGAATGCCCTGCGCTGGATGCGCTCTCGGTTTGATTCCGAGTTGAGTAAGCCGCGGGACGCGTCTTAATTGAAACCCGGGGGAGATGTAAGGGAAGCGGCATAGGAAAGATTGATAAGCCTGTAACGGGAGTTCTGCTGATGGTCTCGTGGTGTAGTGGTTAGCATGTCTGACTCTAGAGGCCTTGGTTCGATCCCCGGCGGGACCAATTCTTTACTTTCAATGGTGAGTGAAACGCTGAACCTCCCTCTTCCCTTCTCTCTTCTAGGTCTTGGTTTCGTGGGTACAAGGGTACTTGACGCCTCCCGTTCGGGCTTGTCCTTGGTTTCTTCCTGGTCAACCAGCCCTGGTAGAAGCGCTACAGCTGGAAGGAGTAGTCACGGGGCTATTATCGGAACGTACGGCGGAGGTGGAGGGGATGCCCAGACATATAGCTGATATCCGTCCGACAGCTAAAAAGAGGGCTCTCAACGTGGAGCCGACTGCTACTTTCATCGGTGATGGGGATGACAATGAGAACATGTGGCTACAAAATGACTACACAATACCCCGCAACGGTGATGCAGTGGTGCCTACGATTGATGCTGCCCCGTGTCCCCTCCATGGTGACGACGTTGACGTTGAGCATTCTGACGTTGTCGACCTGGAGCCAAACATTGACGCCTATCCTGACGAATTCGCTGATCAAACTGTAAACCCTACCGCTCCCGCGCCGAGAAGGTACCCGGTGCGGGAACGCCAAAAGCCATTCCAGTTCACTCCAGGTGTCGATGTGAACGCCTTCACACGGTCTGTCTGAAGTTGTCCCAGCTAGAAAGTCTAAAACTCTGGAGGGGATGTGGTAAAAGCAAGAAAGAAGAGAAGATAAGATCCACGAAGAGAAAAGGAAGAGTTTTGTTGCATTTTGCAAGAAGTATACGTTTGCCAGTTTCTATTCTGTAGTACACTTCTACTGTCATATCTTGTTTCTATTATTTATACAATTGGATCATCAAATGCAATCAGTTGACCAGAACGACTCAGGAGTAAAATGCTTATAGTTCTTCCGGCCCATGTCAAGATAAAAGTAACTTTTTGATGCGTTCTGATCAACCACTTGATTTTCTTGAAGCTTTTATTTTCATGGGGGTTCTTGGGGTTCTGGGGGTTCTTAATTTTTTTGTAGAGATTTGATCTATAGCTATGTTTAGTTTCATTTTTTGACGGGGGTTCTGGGGGTTCTTGGGGGTTCTTAACTTTTCGAAGAGATTTGATCCATGACTACATATATTTTGTTTCAAATTTTTGATGGGGGTTCTTGGGGTTCTGGGGGTTCTGAAATTTTTTCAGGAGATTTGATCCTCTACTGCCTAGTTTTAAATGTTTGCTGGAAGTTCTGAGGGTTCTGGAGTCCGGGTGTATCGAAAAGTGTGCACGTTGTCTGGGCTTAAATTAAGGACGAACTTGTTGTTCTTGTCGTCAGCTTTCGATTGATACCCATATTGTGGATATTGGATGTTTCATACACAGAGTTTTCAGTCCAAGTTTATGAGAAAAGCCAGGAGACCCCCCCCAGTACACCCCGGTTATATGCTAAAAATTTGATGACTGAGATACATATATACAGATTATAAACATATCATGTCTGCTGAAGTACCTGCTGAAGGAAAGGATCCGCAACGTAGTCACGTACAAATCAAAGTCCTGGATGCAAACGCATGAAAAAAATTTGAGAACCTCCTTTTTTTCTGATGGGGGTTCTGGGGGTTCTAACTTTTATCTTGACATGGGCCGTTCTTCTGATGCGTGGAAGATCAGCAAACACTTCTTGTTTTGCCTGTAGAACCGAGCAATAATGCTTCTCGTATTTCTTAGTGAGTCGTCTTAATTGCGACCCTGGTTTGATACAGCTTCGTCTTTTAACCCTTGAGAGCCGTCAGTACTGCTGGCACTGTCATGCCCGACCACTATCAGAGTCATCTGCGGTGTCTGAGGTATTGTAGACTATAAGCTCATGATTAGACAATCTCAGTCGATGAGCATTTTTGGAGCACTCTGGACAGTCAAACATTGTTGACATGATCTTTGAGCTGTAACTTTTCATTAATTAGGGGTATCAGTTGTACTGCATCCGCTTTTATGTGAAGGAAGTAACAGTACTTACGAATCCAAATACTACCCATTTTATGGCTAGTGAACGTCACAGCACTTTTTGCAAATATGTATACCTCCCACAATATCATGAGTACTTCATCAGACAACATAAGTATATTATTGCATAAGTACTTATTCAACAGAGTGTAAGTAATTACACAATATTTATACAACGCGCGTACCCGGAAATATCAGGAATTACAAGTAATCTGTTCCTCATTGAGCGGACAGTCAGGATATTTTACAAGATATTGAAAAAACAGAAAAATGAACTTATCCTCCTTGCAAGTGGAAAAAGCTGAAGAAGAGGAATAATGTTTGTAATTATTTTGTTTGAATGCACATTATATGTAGGTGCTAAAACAGAGGAAAAAGTGAATATATTAAAAAACGCAAATGTAACCTTAAGCCGTCTGCTGAGGCATTTTAGTGGGGATTGAAATGGTTCTATTCGTGTTTGCTTTATCCACCTTATCAGACGTCGTGGCGATAGCAGAAATTAGTTACAGGCACCAATAGAAGGAAGTCGAGTGTCTCCTACTTGGAACTAAAGATGGAACCATTTTACAAGTAGAACCACCATTTTAGACCTACCAAACCAACACCCACTATAAACTCTGCTCAAGGGGTTTATAGTTCTAAGATTTTTCTGACTTTATTCAATGTTACTTGTTTCTACGTATCTTGCGATCCAATTATCGAAATTGCATAACTATATTTTAATTTAACAGTGTCTTTATAATTAAAGTAAGAAGTTTTGATTGTTGACTATAGTTTATAATATCACCTCACATAAGAGTTTCACCCGCCCCACATCACGGGATCAGAGTTTCGGCCTGCACCAATTTAACAATTGTCTGTTCTCTGCGAACTTAACGATTGCGAGCAACACAGCATTAAACAATTGCTTTTTATTTGACTATTCGCCGATTTTCGCACGATTTCAATGGGGCTTTGGTTGCAGCAATATTCACAAATTTCTGTGAGCACAGCAAGCAGTGCTATAACTGGCGTGTAATAGAGGGCTCAAAATTTTCAGAACAGTGCTGTCAGTTCCGCTGACTGTCAACAACCTTGTTGAATACTCCGACAGACGAACAGCATAGAGCTTTGTGCACTGAGTTCCTTACAGTGCTTAGTACTGCAAGATGTATTGTACTGTACGCTATGGTGTGCAATTCAATACGCTACGCATGTAGTTGCAGCGTGGTTCAATTCAATTACACTAACCATGTTACAATTGGCACAGGTAACTTTATAGACTTCCGGTTGCAGCCAGTAAAGGATGCCTGTTGCAGTGTTGCTTCACCGTGGCTTCACTTGCTTCCCTCGCATGTTCACCATCGTATGATTAACGCAGCGCAGACTTATAAAGGAATTTCTAGCAGCAGCAAATCTTCTAAGTGTAGCGTATGCGCTTGCAGCGCCTGCATAAAACAGGTCATTTCTTCAAAATATTCTTCCTGACCTTACACGGAACATTTGGTTAATTTTCACAGATAGATGGCACTGGCACTACACACTTTATAGTCATATCCTTTCTAGATATTCGTTGTTATTTCAGATTGATTTACTATACAGCCACTATAGTTTATCCCCTAAAGTTAATCTGGTTATCAGAAGATACGAAGTTTTCAAGACACAACCAGTAAGTCATTGAAGTATTCGAATCGAAAATAAGTGCTTTGTCATATTGATAGGGGTTTTGTCTTTTACAGTACCCACCACTCATTGAGTTAGCTGGATCAGAGTTTCGTCAAGTCTTATCTTATCGCCAAACCGTCAAATGTAAATCTTTTTAGCGTTGTGAGTTGTTTGTTTTTGCAGAATGTTAGCATTTTTCAGCTTGAATCATAGTTTATGTCCAAGTCATCCCAGTCTGGGCAAGGTACAATCCTTTCCGCCGGAAGGGAAAAGGGACATGGAAAACATGGCAATCGGATTGGCAGAAATGGCCGACAATACGTTTTCGCACCAAAATTGTAAATCATTTCCGGCGTCACCTGTGTTTTTAATAGTTTATCAATTTGTCAAGAAGGTCAACCACTATTTCAAATTTATGCTTACGGTACAAGCACACTCATAATTTTATTGGGTCAAGCTCCCCCCACAGATCCGACCCTATGCTAATGTATGGTTTGATTGTTTTTAACAGTTTATAAACACCAAGAGCCATGCCTTCCTGGCTGTGTTCCATTAACCGCATTTAGCTTCAGCTAAGATAGATGACATGACATGACATGACATTTATTTAACCTTAGTTTGACAGACTCATAGCATTTAGATATTTTGTTAGTTAAGGGGGGCTACTTTGGTCAAAAATCACAAGTTGTGCCCATTAATACTCCCTAAGGCCGTATGCAATCCATTGAAATTTGAGATGATTTCTACCAGGAATAAAAAGTTACAGTCAGTCGAAGTTTCCAATTCCTATGGAAAATGGCCTAAAACCCAAACTTTAGATTTTTCGCTTTTGACAACGATATCTTACTCTTCGAAATGTTCTCCAGCGCTCATTTTGTAGCTACAAATACAGTATCTAAAACTACAATATCTACAACTTGTCGAAGAGCTTTTTTCACAATACGGTTTCTAACTTTTGTAGTAATCCTTTCTGTGAGACCACCCCAAAAATTTGTCAAAATGTGGCGTTTTCCGAACTTTAAAAAAAGGCTCAATATCCATATCAATCGATAGCTTTTTAATTCTAAAAAACGTTGCTTCTTGCAGAAATGTTCATTTTGCAGCTGTTTAAAGTTAGCCGCCAAAACGGTATCTCCTTGATTTTTCAAATTCTGTGTTTTTTGGGGTGGTCTCACAAAAAGGATTACTGCAAAAGTTACAAATCGAAATTTGACAAAAGCTCATCGACAAGTTTTGGAAGTTGTATTTAGCTACAATGTGAGCTATAGAACGTTTCGAACGGTTTTGATTTGAGCAAGTTATAATTGTCAAAACGAAAAATCTAAAGTTCCGGTTTTAGGCCATTTTCCATATGAATTGGAAATTTTGATTGGCTGTAACTTTTCATTCTTGGACGAAATCATCTCAAATTTCAATGGATTGCATCCAGGGAGTATCAATGGGCACAATTTGAGCGAAATCCGTGAGGGTTTAATTTTTGACCTGGACTTAAAAGCTAGGGCTAAATTTGGGTTAAAATGTCCAAATCTTAACCCTACTCGATAAGGACGGTTAGGTCTGAAACTAAAAATATAAACAAAATAGCACTGCTATTTTGGGGGTTAATTTTGGGTTAACTACAAAGCAGCCAGAATGGATTTCAGACAAAAATAGGGGGGGGGGAGGGGGGGTCCAGCCAGGTGCTAGCTGCTGCGTTGGGGTTCATTTCAATTTTTATGAGTGGTAGACCCAAGCGTAACTGACGTTCTCCAATAGCAGATTGGGGTATAAGTTGTTAAAATGTAAAAATTGAGGCGGGCCGTGAATGGATTTCAGGTTAAGGCGCGAGATGAACATTTATAAAATATATTTGGGTTACAAAAATGGATGGAGGGAAAGGGAGAAATAATTTGTATGGGGGCGACTTGCCCCGACTTTGTCCAATTGGTCTACTTTTGGCGAAGATATAGAGCATGAGCGTGGTGCAAAAAATCGGCAAAGAAGATTTAGCAAAAGTGAATAAAAATACCGTACTGAGATCTTGCCAGCAAGGTAATTGCGTTTAAACTGTTCCCGACTTCATTTTTTTGGCTTCTTTGATGTTGCCGCCGGACTGAAGCGGTAATAGAAAAATAGGTAGGGTTGTTAAATTTAGAAAAGGGTGTTGGCATCGTTGGATTCAGCTCAGCGACCATGATCATGTTATTTTTATTCTTTTTGCTAAATCTTCTTTGCCGAAATTTTTGGTCAAAAAGTGGTATTTTCAAAAATCGATTTTCAAATTTGAAGTACCACATATATGGTCAAAGCGGACGCTATGCCCGATAATCTAATCGAAAAATTTTTAAGTTGAGCTAGAATCGCGAGTAATAACCAGTCAAACTTGCGTCAAAGCGTCATACATCCAAAGGAAATGGAAAAAAGAAATTTTGGAATAAAATGCTTACTTCCCAACCGATTTCTTCCCGTGTCATTCGTCTCCGACGGGAAAATATTTCTGAAGGAACGAACAGCGAACGGTCCGAAAAACTCCCGAAAAACCGATATTTTAAAATTTTTGAAATTTTCAAAAATTTTAAATTTTATAAAAATGTTCATCTCGCTGCAAGGATTCCGAAAATATATGGTTTTATGGGGTTACGGCGTATATTGAGTTCACTGAAGGCCTTACAGGTTTTGTACACACATTTTTGTGTCGGACTTTAGATGTCTGTACCTTATCTGCATCTAAGGGAATTACTCTTCAAATTTGAAGTTTCGGCAAAAATTTAAAAATTATTGGCTAACGAAAGGAAAATTTTATTACTGGTGCGAGCTATAAGGCTGTAATTTGGCATAAAAGGAGGACCTATAGGAGTGCTCATTTGTGCCAAATGGCAAGAAATTCTGAAGCGTGAAAAAAATTTTGTGTCAACTTTAATCTTCAAAACTTGCCTGTCTGTCTGTCTGTCAGTCTGTTTGATCCTGTGTAGAGGCTTTCTGCAGCCATAGAAGTAGCAAACCTTCACTAATCGAGCTAAAATCTTTTGTGGGGGTGTTTTCGACCTCGTTGAGTTCAAATAGCTCAAAAAATTTTAATTTCAAAAAATCTGATTTTTTTTCAATTTCTGGGGTACCATTCCCCAAAAAAGGCGTTTTTGGAAATTTTTGAAGATTAAAGTTGATATAAAAAATTTTCACCCTCCAGAATTTCTTGCCATTTGGCACAAATGAGTACTCTTATAGGGCCTCCTTATATGCCAAATTACAGTCTTATAGCTCGCACCAGTAATAAAATTTTTCCATTCGTTAGCCAAAAATTTTTAAATTTTTGCCGAAACTTCAACTTTGAAGAGTAATTCCCTTAGATGCAGATAAGATACAGTCATCTAGTATTTTTCTGCAGGTAGGGACATATGTGCCAAATCACTTTGGCGAATGGCAGCTTTGAAGCTTGGGCCTAGCAGTCAATAGAAATTTTTAATTAATTATGTTGGTAGTTGCGAAAAATGGGGGGGTCGGGCACATAAACGCGACGGCTGCACATGGCTGGAAGGCAGCTAAGATCTCAGTACCCGATGTTTTTTTGACCACACCCATGCTCTATATCCTCGCCAAAAAGCAGACCAATCGGACAAAGTCGGGGCAAACCTTTAGTAGCCCCCCCTTAACTCGGGATTAGGTTATATACTAAATAGGCTTTTGTAACCCAACCACAAAATTGTTTGATAACATTGGGTTAACAATGATAACCCCAGGGTTAACCCCAAAATCTACGAAGCCCGGGTTTCCGAAAACCCTAGTTTGATATTGTCGGCCCGACTGAAATCGGACAAGATCTTTAAATAAAGTGATAATATATATTACAGTAGTGGATTTTTGACATACCTAGTTGAATTCTTCTGAATCATGAACCATGGCGTAATACGATTATAATTGCAGATGGAATTGGAGAAATCGAAACACTTAAGCGGAAATGTGGATATGCTTTTGGATTCCTTTTGCAGCTACCAGAATGAACTGAATCCGGAAAGCGATTTTGATCCACTGCATTGGGATCACGCATTACTTTTCACTGGGTTAGCCGTCTTGAATTTTTTACCTCCGCTAAGTTTCAAACAATAGGGAAGGTCAGTACAGTAGGAGTTTAATGGTGTAATTATGATGTAGTCTCGGCCAGAAATCAGTTTTTTATTATAACGAAAATTCACAGTCCTGTGACGATGTTGGAAGAATAAGCTCTTAAAAGCGAATGAAAAGTTTTTGCGATTTCACAGTCACAATACAAAATGTAACAAGTTAGTACCCTTAAGGGGGGGACTAAAATGAGGGTGTTCCAAATTTGTCTTATTGGCCTTCTTTTTGGCGAAGTTAAAGAGCATGGGTGTGGTCAAAAAATACTTGGTCGTTGGTTCTTAGCTGCCTTCCAACCATGTGCAGCCGCCGCGTTTATGTGCCCGACCACCCCTTTTTCGCAACTACCAACATAATTAATAAAAATCTCTGCTGGATGCAAGACCCTAGTGTAAAGTTGGAAGTGTACGAACTAACCAAACTTTACGGATGGGATACTGTGCACAAGGAAAACGTCGAACCTGGAGGAGATGTAGTTCCAGTCGACCTAACTAACCTCGCCAAGTAACCTAAGTGAATCCTACCGAACGGAGTTAAACCGCCGATGAAGAGCACAGACTCAGAATATAAAGAACCTACCCCAAATTTGCTGAAAAATACACACTTAAAATGGCTAACTACCTACCCAATAAATACTCAGAAAAACTTTACTTACCAAGTACACAAGCAAATACAAAAACCTAACTAAAAGAGACACCCTAAAATGGCCCAAAAATGAGACCACATTTACTTTGAAATATATGCTTGACAATGGGGCGAACCCCGAAATGCGTACAATAAATTTGAAGAAACTACAGTGCAGAAATTAACCTAACTAAATAATAATACCCAAGCTTTCAATACGAAGTAAAGAAATTACTAAAGGAAAATGATCAAAAGAGGAACTTTCACAACAATAGAGAGACGAATATTTTAAACAGTCAATTACAAATAATTAACAATAAAGTAGCTCTACAGGGTCACCCTGCAGCGTACTAAAGTCTAAAGTGGTACCCACTTTAGACTGAATAATGCAGATGGATAAGGCACAGCAAATATGTAGGGCTAGGGAGGCTGAGTAAAATAACACACGACCGCTTTGAATGAAAGAAAAACACAAGACTGAATAAGATTGAAACGTCTAGACAGAACTAGTTTTGGGCCAGAGTGGAAGAATTTGATTGGACAATTTTGAGACCCCCTTCAAAGACGAGATGCTGGGAGAGGCTTCTAGAGAAAATCGACAAGTATACAGCGCCACCTATTGACTAGCCTGGCTGACACACATATACGTAATTTACACATAGGCACACTAAAACTCTCAACAAAAAGACTCACATGAATTTCACACAGTAATTTCAAACTAATTTCACAACACACTTTCAATATAAATCATACACATTACAATTCACTCTTAAAAATACTATTTCTAACATAATTTCAATCAAACTAATTTCAAACAACGCACATTAATATTTTTAGAGCACTGACGTCACGCCGCCACATTACACTAGCTTCAAGCTTGTCATTGGCAAATATGATTTGGCACATGTGCCCCTATCTACGGAAAGAAACTAGACGTCTGTATCTTATCTGCATCTAAGGGAATTACTGTTCAAAGCTGAAGTTTCGGCAAAGTTTTGAAAATTTTTGGCTAACGAAAGGAATATTTTATTACTGGTGTTAACTACCGGTTTACTGTCCGGCAACTAAACCGGTACCTAAATGACGAAACGATGCAGGTTGTCTGGTTAGGCCTACCTAGGGTGCAACTCGCAAAGAAGAAAGAGGAATCCCTATCTAAACCTTCCCTAATAAAAGAAGAAATAAGTCATGGCGTTTACTAGAACTTACGTTGGATTTAATGTAGGCAAATGTATATAAGGCAATAAATGACTATAAATTGGCACTACCGGCCGCAGCACATACGGAAGAAAAAACAATAGAATCAAATATGCATGTAAGCTAACTTATATAAGCTGGATGGTTGCTGTTTATAACGATTAGATTGATCATTCACGAAACACAAATAGAGTAATTTGGGGTGGATTACAGTTAGTAAAGTAGGTTTTTAACATCATCCCCCTGGAAATAATTTTAGCGCCTGATAAAATTCCAAGATAACGAGAATGCTACCGTAATTCGAGTAAAGAAGTAAAGTCCTATTTCCAACTCCGTATGAGCGGACCTAGACCGAGCAACACAGTGCGGTGCGCCATTCAGATACCCACATAAGAGTGAAAGAAAGAACTTCAAAAGAAAGAAAGATTTGGTAGCTATTGGTAGTCCAAATACAGGCAACTCGAAAAGTAGGGTTAGATGTTTCACATTGAACGCAAACTTGATAGCAATATTAGACTAACTGTAAATCCAATTTAAAGAAACAAAAAGACGTAAGTTCAATAAAAAACCCAAAATAGAAAAATAAAGTACCCTAAAGCCACTATTGTAGAAAACCACACTTCACACAAAACCACAACACACACAAAACAATCACACTTACAAAATGCTTATAAGGGATCCTAACAATACAAAAATTCACTGCTTTACAAGAGTAAGATACGACATCTATCCTATACACAGTGCAAATCACAAGTTACCTTACAACAATCAAAAGAGTAAATACGACAAATTTACCTTTACAGCAAATTCAAAACAACTTATCTTTACAACAGTGAAAACAAGTTGGCCCCTAAAAGGGACAATATTCCGCCAAGGAGCCGAAGTACATTTTTAACCATGCTAAGCAGGAGTTAAGCATCTATTCTGAATATATAATATAATAGTTATAAATAACAAAACTGCGCTTGACAATTGAGCATCACCGAAGATAAGATAAAAATGGCAAATTCATTTATGTCTATGTACATATATAGTTGGATCAAGTCTGTTGAAATTGATTCGACAAAAACCCATATGCAATACCGAAAGCTTGAACAGTAGTCAACTAAATATTAATGAGACCCTCACTTCCGTGAGAACATAGGTTTTGGCAGTATTAACCTTTCCTGGACATGAATACTTTAAACCTGCAGCAGCCAGCAGTTTTTTGTACCTACGTTAATTGATTTCTATAACTAAATCTAGGATATTAGGGTTTTGCAGCCGAGTTGAATAACAAAAGTAATCTTAATGCAATAGTTTTTTCTTGAGAATTAGGCGACAACGAGGCTTAATTAAGGCCAGTTACAGAAAACCCTTTTACACTTTTCCTGGCGTGGTAGGCAGGACAATGCAAATCTTATAATGTTGCTGTTCATGATGAAAGAATCCGCCGTCTGATTGCTGATCAAACCAATTAGCTAATTTGCATAAATAATAAGCTTTTGTACTGCTCTGTATGAACAAACTTTTAGCAAAGGGGGGTTTGAATTTTAATCTGAAAATGTGGAAAAGCCCCCTCTTCTGCAAAATTGCTAAAAAACTGTTTAAAATAGTTTAAAGCATTAAAGAACCTTGGTTATGAAATATCAGAATTTCGTATCGCATTAGCAACCTTCCAAGCCCCCTCCGGCTAAAAAAAGATGCTAGGTTTCAATAATGAGCATAGTGACTTGAGTACAGAATTCCCAAACTGCATGTACTTCCTGTCTATAATCCCGAAGCAATAATTCCGCCCCTAGGCGGAATAAAAACTAAATACAGCATAATACTGATAAACAAATAGGTTGATAAATGGATGTTATTACATAGCATTAAAACTGTGCATAGTACAAAGTTAAAGGTAACATATAGCATAAAGCTAGCAATGCAAAATGACAAAGTTCAAGATTCAACAGATATATAGAGAGTAGAACAGAAACTACCGTGTCAGACACAATCCATTCTAACTCAACTCTTGAGCCTTGGCATAAATGTCCTTAGCATCAATGAATTGCATTACCGATATGGTGCAAATGTAGCCTTTAATCAGCTATTGAAATTTTTAGTTTTGACATATACAGAGGATCATTGAAGTCAGTAGCCGGTAAGTTTGGAATAGATTTTTTGTCTATTCACGACACCTTACTTTACGACAGGTTGAAGTAAATGCGGTTTTATGCCAGTTGTTTGCGTAGTGAAATGGCATGAAATGAAACCTTGCCGTTCATGCAATTGTTAGAAAATTGAATTGAACTACTTCATAAATAAAATAAATTAATTAATTACTCTTTTCATTGTAGTTACATTGATATTATGTGAAGAGTGTATAATAGATAAGAGTATGAAACTCTTAAGCTAGCATGTAGAAATCATGCTAGGTATGCTCGGTTCATTAACTCTGGACCCCCCGCAACTTCTGGGGGGGTCTCACTTAGCACTAATTACACGCTTTTATATAAGAGTGTGTCTGCTCGCAGATTGGCCCATTAGACTAAGGCTTACTGAAGGTAATTTATTAGTTAATTAATTATAATTTTAATTGGGTTAACGCTATTAAAAAAGTAATTAGACAACTTTGTAGCATTTTTCTGCTCTTTCTAATGATATAAAAATTGTTGCAAATTACATTCCTACGAATTTTTGTATTGTGCAACAATGTTTAGAAATTAGACAATTAGAAAGAGCAGAAAAACGCTACAAAGTTGTCGAATTAGTTTTTTAATTGCATAAACCCAATAAAATTTTTAATTTATTAATTAAAATATCTAATAAATTACCTAATTACCAAAGCCTTAGGTTAATGTGCCAATCAGCTAGCAGACACACGCTTATATGAAAGCGTTTAATTAGTGAAAAGTGGGACCTCCCCGGAAGTTACGGGGGAGGGGTCACGAGTTATAACGAACCGAGCATACCTAGCATGATTTCTACATGCTAGCTTAAGAGTTTCATACTCTTATCTATTATACACTCTTGATTTGTGTCAAACAGGCTATGCACCAGTGAAAGGAATCTGTTCACCAGATCGATCCTGCACAATAAATGAAGGATTGGATTTTGGCTCAGTTTTTGTGATTGCTCATGAGATGGGGCACAGGTAACTTCCATTAAAATGAACAAATTGCCCCATAGAATTTCAAATATGGTGATCTGTTGTCTTTTCATTATAGCACTGTTCTACTGTGACTTACGATTCTGACTAAAGTCTGACACAAAAATGTGTGTACAAAATTGTGATCACTTATACTGTATTTAATATTAATCGGAGATCCATACCATTATTCATTTTCAGAATCGTCATGATGAGAGAAAAATTTTTATAAAATTTGAAATTTTGAAAAATAAAAATTTCAAAATTTCGGTTTATCGAGGTTTTTTCCGGAATATGCATGCTAAAAATTTCTTTCCTTCAGAAAATTTTTCCAACTGAAAACACGCAGAATGATGCAAGAACGAAGAAAATCGGTTAAGGTTTGAATTTTTATTACCATTTTTCTATTTTCAAAATCCTTTGATCTTTGCCGCGTTTGCAAGTTTGGCAAGCTACTACTCATTTAGTTCTTGATAGAAAATATTTCTTTTGTACATATTTTCAGGACAGCTTAAGCATCTGCAGATAAGTATTTGTAGATAAGTCCTGCTAAATATTCCATCTTTGCTGACACGAACGATCTGAAAATGCTACCGCTATGACGCATATTGCGAGTGCTACAAATTTTTAAAGATTTCAATTGATTTCAACAGGATTTCGAGGAATTAGTGTCTTTACTCTGTACATAACAAATAACAAGGTTACCCAAAATCCTACTAAAAAAAATGAAGAAATTAAGAAGAATGCAATTAATCGGGAAATCTTTAGACAAGAATAGTGTGAGAGGGATCTGAACTTCTGGGAAGTACTTTTTTTTGGACTGGGAGTTTTGTTTTTAGGGAGGCGGCGCGTGGGATGGGAGCCGGAGGAACATGAGAAAAAAATTCTGTAAGCTGTGAAGACATAATCAGCAATGTAGTCGACATATTGCGGGGCGGATTCTATAAAGGGGGGGGCAGGTGTCGTGGGGTGGAGAAGAAGTGGCTTGCAGTCTGGAGAATTATGGCTTGTGTGTGGAGCTTGAAACACTTGTGCAAATTAAGGGAAATCTTTAAAAATTTGTAAGCGGTAAGAAAATTAGCGGTAACATTTTGACCTCTTTGAATTCAGCAAAGATGGAATAGCATGACTTATCTACATGCAATTTTTCTGACACCAGTGTATTGAAATTTTGGGTCGAAAAGTGGTGATTTTTCAAAAAATCTACTTTCAAATATTAGAAAATGACTTTTACTACGATTAAGCATACGCACGTACACCTAAGCGGTCCTGAAAATGAAAACGAAAAATTTTGTATCATGTATCATTATTGCTTATCAAATTTGCAAAAGCGGCAAAGATCAAAGGATTTTGAAAATCGAAAAATGCTAATAAAAATTCAAACCTTAACCGATTGTCTTCGTTCTTGCGTCATTCTGTGAAAGAAATTTCTCTGAAAGAAAGAAAGTTTTAGCTAGCATACTCATAGAAAAGCCTCGATAAAGCGATATTTTGATATTTGTCAGAATTTTAAATTTTATAAAATTTTCCACTCATGACGATTCAGAAAATATATACCTAATGTGATGGGTCTCCATCTCCAATGCATATTAAATGCAGTATAAGTGGTCACAATTTCGTACACACGTTTTTGTGTCGGTCTTTTTTCTAACGAATGCCTCAAGATTGGCTATATGTAATGTGAGATATTTAATGTTTTTACCGTGGGAAGTTTTCCGAACACTGCAATGCCCTAATTATAAAAGTATATATTTAATGTTAAAGAGGATTTGTTCTCGAATCAGAACATCACAACACACTCTAACAATATGAACATCTCACAATAACCACTTTCTACTGCTTTTGCGAGTTGGATCGTTTTAAATACTAGTGGGCAGAATCTTGATTTATTTATGCTTAATGTTAAGAAAACTAATCTACATTTAAATTCAAAACCAAGAAAGGTATGAATCAACTAGCACGCAAGTGCTTAGTGTCCAACTAAAACTAAATAGTTGCTCGCCTTAAAGTTAGCCGTCACCATCATGCTATCTAGCAATTTCAGCATTCTAATTACCTTCTGTGATTAGCTTAGGTATGTTGCATGACGGTGACAACGGTTGCGATGTCTCTTGTTGCATCATGTCTCCTTCTGTCGGTACCGGAAAGACGCAGTGGTCAGATTGCAGCAATGATGAATTTAATCGATTCATCAACAAGCTGGGGTAAACTGAAACAGCTGTAGATTATTTGTTTTTTTATACGACCCACTCCAGTTGGTCTTACACCGGTTAGGAGTAGTGTCAGCTTGATGTTAATTTTTTAAATTTGACTGGGGGTTAGCTGACACCGAATAATTGTCTTTAACAATTACCCGAGGCGTTTCGCAAGGATGGAGACTTGCCCATCACTGCCTGTGTGATGAACGCACCTCGGCAGCTCCACCCGAAGGCGGCCGCCCCTTAACTCTCGGTAAATTGTTGACAATGAGGGGGAACGAATAGCTAAAGATGGCGCCAGCTGGCACCAGACTAATGATAGAAATGGCTGGTCCTACTGGACCAAAAGTTTGAGAGGGGCATACAAACTACATAACAGTATGACCAACAACAGAATGGTACAAATAGACTCATTTCATCATTGTCATTGTTTGAGCGAGCTTCTTTTGATATTTGCAGGACGAGTCGTCTCGTTGTAGTACCAGGTACGCTGTCGTTTTGTTCATAAGGGGCTACATAGATTTCCAACATCTTCGTTTTTGTGTATGCAGTCGCAGTGAGAGATAGGTGTTTTGGAAATCCGGCTGATTCTGTGGCTGCAGGGCCTACAAAGTGGAATGAATAAACAAGTAGGGGTAATCTTTCTTATACGGTTCGTAAAAAACGAGCAATCGTTGTCTCAGCTCAGACTGTCTGGGCACAGGACTCTGCGCGAAATGGGCAACAGTCGACGAGGCCGCAAGACCAGCAAACTCCACGCAACCAAACCAAAGCTGACTATCGCAAATCCCGCTATATCGCTATATACTATCCCAATCCCGCTATAGGGACAACCGGCGCCCCTCCGCGCAGAGTCCCGTATACATAGCACTTTTCCCGTTCTCCAATTCAGCAGCTATTATTTCAACACGTGCATATTTCGAATATACTTCAGTGAAGACATCTTAGTTTATGGTGAATCACAAACAATTTAGTTAAACTTAGCCGAGGCCATAAGAGAATCCATGACATAAGGGTTTGGAACGGTCGTGTTGATCATCACGTTCTGTGTCCAACCTGGGGCTATAACGTCGTCATTCAGAGAACAGCCTCTTCATCCTGACAGATCAAACATAAATGGGTTCCTGTAGTTTCTGGTTGTTAATCATAGCTGTTTCATACAGATGTCGTTGAACCAAGGCGATGGGAGCCGAAGTGACGGGGTGGGATCGCAGGAGGTTAAGATTAAGCCAAAAGTGAGGTCCATGCAAATGCAAAATCATAAAAATTCTTTAAAAGTTCTTTAAAATAGCAGCTAGCTGCTATACATCATCGGATCCAGATTATTTGTTCTCGCAAAATGTTTTTAAATGAGGCATGTACGAGTTTGTGATGGGATTCTTGTAGCTTGGATTTTCAAACTCTTAATGCTGGACGTTTATCGTTACAGCAGAGGTTTTGCCAGGACCCACAGATTTAACAGAGGGAAGTGCATCTGACATTCGCTTTCGCATAGAAATAGCGGCTTGTTTTGCATTGTACCTGTCTAAAGCTATTTTATTTTGGTGTAAATCTGAGCATTTATAAATTGTTTCAGATCACGTGGTTTGCCAGATAACTGTCTACTCGATGATCCATTTGATTCTCAGACTCGGACGCTAGATCACTCATTAGGAGGTCTTCTACCAGGACAACGCTACAATCTCAATCAACAGTGTCGTCTTTTTCATGGCAACTGTTGGGAGCAGGAGTTGAGAGACGGTCAAGAGTTAGAGGTATTTCCTGATTTTTAAGTCAGAAAAAGGAAAAAAAGAAAGCTACCGAAAGTAGGTCAAGTCAACAAAAAGTGGAACCCACAGAAGATCGAAGGGATCAAATTTTTATGCAATCGACATGTAGCAAACTGCATTAAAGGACCATTATTGTCACACTTCGGAAAGTAACGGTGACTACGTTCCAGTAATTTACTTTCTCTGAACCTAACTAAATTTTTTATCCTAAAATTTTAACTTGATTTAACTTAATCAGGTGTCATTGCCAATTTTACATAAATAAAAGTATCTATGCCTAACTTTCAGTTAAGTCAGTGCAGTTTTCAGGTAAACATCTTTATTCGCAAAAATGAAATACATTCACGCAATAATTAACATATTGTCCAATGTATCATTTTTGTGGTAACCCATCGGTATGGTTTTAAAACTTATCAAAAATCTTTCAAGTAAAAAGTAACTCGAGTTTTTCTGTTTTCTATCAAATTTTACGCAATTCGGCCTAAGTTGACAATTTCGCCGGGTATAGCTGACACCCCGAAATCAAAGAATCGATATCTTTAAGTCGAAATTTGTTAGCATATTTGAACTCAGCGCATTGAAAAACAACCTGTACAAAGTTTCAGCTCAATTAGTTAAGTTGTGATGCCTACAGGCGTGGGAACGTGACAGGACGAAAAGTTTTAAAACTTCTTCAGCAAAACCACTAATTTTATCATTTTAACATTTGTTACTAATTTCTTGTTTTTGGCTTTTATTGCAGTCTAAAATACGTGTAAAAGATAGTTGACAACAGCCGAGTTGTGTCAACTTAGCCCGAACTTCCACATTATCCGAGATGTGAAAATTTTGTACAGTTAGGCTACAGTTTTGCGCAAAATTTTCCACTTCTCAATATATACATGTGATATGTCGTTAGCAAGAGGAGAAAACGTTCTTTTACTTGATATAAAATTTATATGGGGTAATTTTGAGTACTTTTTCGCGGAATGAATTTTACAAATACAGCAACAACAACTGGCTGACTTTAACTTCAACCGATGAATAAAAACTGTGAGTGAATTAGTGGGCTAGGAAAATAGTTTAATAATGATGTTTTGATTAAATTTCAGGGTGTTTGTGAGATGCTTTGGTGCAGCGCGGGCGAAGGAGTTATCAGGTCCACCCACCCTGCTTTAGAAGGATCTTTCTGCGGGGAAGGAAAGGTTATGCGTTTTCCGCATTTGAAACGTCTAATTTGAAATTTCTGGATTTACACTATAACTATTAGAATTATTTAAAATTAGCTTCCAGTCCAATCCAACAGATTTATTCAGCATTCCAATCATCTTATACTTCAATCTGATTTAATAACTACGACAGAAACAATCCAATCTGTTCTACCAATTTATGTTCAAGCGCAGCATAAAAACCCATCTCCATTGTATAGTCTATAAAACTATGAAGTTTCTACAGAAATCTTAATGGTCGATCACTGTATTACTGGGTTAAGCAGTAACGACCGTTATACAGTCGTTTTGTATTGATCGATTGCTGTCTTCACTGTAATGTTCGTGTTGGTGTTCAGTCATTTTTGAGTGAAGGAATTTGTGAGGATTGTGCTCTCCATGAACTCAAATACCAAGTTATTAAACATTCCAGGAGATTGTTGATAAGCTAAGGAGTTTCTCTTGCATTCGTCGAGTTTAAGTCATTGCAAATGGTT
>JASAND010012012.1:0-11853 GCA_030248195.1 Trissonchulus latispiculum
AAAAGTTGCGTCAAAAATCGCTTACGAGAGTGATGTTTTTTTTTCCGGTTCTCCGCTTTGACGTCTGGTAAGAGGGTTTTGTAGCTTTAATAACAACAGATAGAAAAATTTTTGCCTATGAAAACCATATATATTCTTGGAGTTCGCAACAAAAATAAGCCGATAGGCTAGTTTTTATGCCTCCCAGAGCCGGAAAAAATTTTTGGCGGGGGGCCAAAGTCGGCCAAAACGTTAAAATGGCCAAAAAGTATGCTTCAAAGGCGCCGTAATAAGTCAGACTGGGCTGTATATGGGGCAATACTGCCTATGTGGCTGAATAGGACACATATCAGGGTCGTTCAATTGCTATATGATTTTCCGGTCCTGAACGTAATTTTTGGGTACTGGCCTGCCAAAGTTGGTGAATTTTGGGTCCAACTTTGAACTTAGTTTTTTCGCTTATTTTGCGACCTGGAAGCCTCAAATCTTGCATACAAAGGTTTTTGCGGACGGAGAATCGATTCCCGCTATCAGTGTTTCTGCCCGACTGACCCAAGTTGCTGGGCTGGTTCCACTTTGCCGTCTGGAGGGTCATGTCGGCAACCGTTTCCTGGAGGCCCATACTAGGCTCTACTTGGCCTCTCAAAACTTTCTCTATATGGGTTTTCTGGGTGCGCTCCAGCTCATATCCGGTGTCCGTTTTGCCGACTGACTCATCCATCTTGCTGGACTGGTTCCACTTTGTCGTCTGGAGGGTCATGTCGGCAACCGTTTCCTGGAGGTCCATACTAGGCTCTACTTGGCCTCTCAAAACTTTCTCTATATGGGTTTTCTGGTGCGCCCAGCTCATTTCCGGTGTCCGTTTTGCTGTGCAACGCACCCATTTTGCTGGGCTAGCTCCACTTGACCGTCAGAGGGGTCAGGTCGGTAAGGGGTCAGGTGGTCCAAAATGAAATTTTTCAAAAGTGGTCAAATTTGGTATCAAATGAAAGCCCTAAGTGAGCTGAGCAACTTTTGTCATAGAATTGCATGCTCAATGTGGCTGTAGAGTGCTGTGGTGGGGTGGGGTGGGGACTTAGGCGATTTTCGGTCAAAAATGAAATTTTTCAAAAGTGGTCAAATTTGGTACCAAGTGAAAGCCCTAAGTGAGCTGAGCAACTTTTGTCATAGAATTGCATGCTCAAAGTGGCTGTAGAGTGCTGCGGTGGGGTGGGGTGGGGACTTAGGCGATTTTCGGTCAAAAATGAAATTTTTCAAAAGTAGTCAAATTTAGTACCAAGTGAAAGCCCTAAGTGAGCTGAGCAACTTTTGTCATAGAATTGCATGCTCAAAGTGGCTGTAGAGTGCTGTGGTGGGGTGGGGACTTAGGCGATTTTGGGTCAAATATGAAGTTTTCCAAAAGTGGTCAAAATAGTATCTGCTTGCGCATGGTGTTCGGAAATATATTATGTTGGTTCTTTTTTGCGCATACATATATATGTAAAAGAATGGAAAACAAGAACCAAAAATGCTCCTTCGTCGCATGTAAAATACATATGAGTACTCTCAGGCAGGTTGTACAAACACGGAAACTAGCCTGTAAAATGCATATGAGTGGCGTTGAGGTTGTAAATTAAGGAAAACAAGTTGCAACGGCTTAACATATGAGCCTGTCCTACAACGAGGCTCATATTGGCGTCACAGTAGCCTTCTTAAAGATCATCAGGTCATCATATTAAAGAAAAACGAATGAATAGACATAACATGTTAACATTGTGGCTTGAAAGAAATGGACAGAACGAAGTGAACTGCGACACCTCAAGTTTAACTGTACATGCAAGCTGATGTTTCCCGAAACACCGTGGCACCTACTATTTCCGGAAGCACTATAGTACACCTACTGTATTCTCGGAACACTATGACACACTACTCTCACATACGTAATGCTTTCCCCACATGGCTCTGAGTCAGAGCGCAGAGTGGCATGCCGTATAATGCGTATGCACAGTGTCTCAGCGACAAGGTGTGTGAAGGACAATTTTGTAATGAAAAGCTTTACGTGCTATTTATATGAAGGTCAAATATCGACAAATTATATTATGACATACGTACGCCAATATGAGCCTCGTTGTAGGACAGGCTCAACAGTTAAGCCGTTGCAACTTGTTTTCCTTAATTTACAACCTCAACGCCACTCATATGCATTTTACAGGCTAGTTTCCGTGTTTGTACAACCTGCCTGAGAGTACTCATATGTATTTTACATGCGACGAAGGAGCATTTTTGGTTCTTGTGCAGTTTAGGCAGTTTGCGGCCCAAAGACAGTTCGGGCCGAAGTTTAGGCAGTTTGCGGCCCAAAGACAGTTCGGGCCGCAGTTTAGGCATTTTGCGGCCCAAAGACAGTTCGGGCCGCATTTTAGGCAGTTTGCGGCCAAAAAACAGTTCGGGCCGCATTTTAGGCAGTTTGCGGCCCAAAAACAGTTCGGGCCGCAGTTTAGGCAGTTTGCGGCCCAAAGACAGTTCGGGCCGCATTTTAGGCAGTTTGCGGCCCAAAAACAATTCGGGCCGCAGTTTAGGCAGTTTGCGGCTCAAAGACAGTTCGGGCCGCATTTTAGGCAGTTTGCGGCCAAGGATGATTGGGCCGCAGTTTAGGCAATTTGCGGCCAAGGATGACGGGCCGCAGTTTAGGAAGTTTGCGGCCTGGGGCCGCACTTTAGGCTGTTTGCGTCCCAAAAATCCAATTCTAGTGTATTTTGAAAATTTAACATGAGGCCGCATTTTAGGCAATTTGGGCCGGGCCGGGCCGGGCCGCAGTTTAGGAAGCACCTCAAAAATTGTGTTTTGTTTTGTTTTATGCTCTTTTCTTCCCTACAGTGCTTATGCTGTATAGTTTGTTTCAGGTCAACTGACGATCAAGCCAGACATTGCGGAAGTGCGGGAGACGGCTGTGGCGTTCAAGGATGGCACTGTGGTTGAGGGGGTGGATAAGATCCTGGTCTGTACCGGATATTCCATCGGATTTCCCTATATGGAAAAGGACCTGATATCTGTGCAAGAGAATATGGTATATGGTTTATGTATAGATACCCATATTTGCATAGAGTAAATCTACCATACTATTTTACCATACCTTGTGTACTATGTAGTTATGTGTGTTTTTATTGCTCTGTATCTGTACAGATTACAAGGGTTGTTTACAACAAGTACCTCGGTTCAGTCCGGCAAGTCTGACCGTTTTAATTTTCAACAACAAATTTAGACCTGTACATGTACATGTACACATGTACACATGTACACATGTACATGTACACACATCTTGGCGGTCTACAGTCTGCCGGCTGCGTTTTGTGATTTTTGTGGGTTTTGTGGTGGAACAAAATTGTTTCACCCTTTTGTTTCTGTTTTCTGGTTCAATTTCAGGTCAATCTGTACAAATTCATGCTTCCCCCCGACCTGCCCCGCCCTAGCCTTGGCGTCATTGGCCTTGTTCAGCCCTATGGTGCCATCATGCCCATTGCTGAGATGCAGTGTCGTCTCTACTGTGCCCTTCAGGTCGGCGATCTCCCAGCGCCCTCGCGTCACCACATGGCGGCCGATGTTCAGTCGACACGCGATGCCATGGCTCGACGCTATGTGGCCAGTCGCCGTCACACCATACAGGTGGACTATGTCCCCTTTGTGGATCAGATGGCCGGGATGTTGGGGGTCCGACCCCGGCTGGGGGACTATCTCCTTAGCGATCCCTCGATGGCATTTCAGGTCCTGTTCGGACCCTGTCTGCCCTATCACTACCGACTGCAGGGGAAGCATGCCTGGCCCGGAGCCCGTAAGGCTATTCTGGAGGTTTCGGATCGAATTCGGGCGCCTACGGCCCCCCAGGGGACCAAAATGTCGAAGAAAATGATGGCTGGCAACAGTGAAAAAGCCTTAATGTCAATTCCGAATCATGTTTGGTTACTGGTCTTTGCGATTGTGCTCGTGCTAACTCTAGGCTGGTTGTTCTAAGCAGTCTTTTGTGTACTACTACTGTTTTGCTGGGTTTTTCTTGTTTATTTGTTTGTTATTTTTGCATTTTATTTCAAAATAACAGAGTTTTATTATGTAGGGGCGCGATAGCGCCCCTACATAATATGGGTATAAAGGCGTCTGCGCGGCCCCCTGGAGACCGTGTTGGCCTGGTGCCAGCTAATTAGAGGTCCGGCGGTAGTAAAAAGGTTACCATCGTAAACAACTCGAGTAGTACTACAAGTACCACCATACTTTTGGTTCGAATTCGAAACTTCGAATTTTTGCACTAGGCGATAGTTACCGTGCGTTTGTTTTTTTCTCGGTGAATAACGCTTATTGGAAATGCATTTTACGGCTAAGTGTTGGAACGATGTGGGCATTTTGGCACCATACTACTATTATATGTTGGTAGACAGGATCCCCCCATGCTACCTTTTTTGGTCATTTTGGCACCTGGCCAATTTTGGCTCTGTGCCAAGGTCCCAAAGTCGGACTTTCGCTATTTTTCGCAAATTTTGGTCACACTTTTCTAGAACTGGGTAGAAGCTGGAGAGGTCTAGTATCTTTTGTTGAAAATTACCAGTAGGGGTGCATAAAGTAACGAGGGGGATTTTTTAATTTTGCTCCCTAGCTTTCAGGAGATGGGCCCAAACTTTGCATTTTTTTGGCCTATTTGGGCGAAAAGTTTCTAAGTCCCACTTTTACTAGAAATGGCCTAAAAGTCACTAAAAATGGCGTTTTTCGGTCTTGGGGTGGTGCCCATATATAGTATATAGTATAGAGAATTCAGTGGTACTATTGATGCTCTACCTAAGGCACTGTTCAAGCTCCTTGTATCCATTACCGCATTGCTGGAAAGGGATCCTTTAAAATGACAGAAGGACAAGAAATAAAAATGCTCCTCTGGAGCATAAGAAAAGTAATATGGGTGATGGTGAGGTTGTAAAATCAAAAGAGGACTAGTCTTTAAAATGCTTAATATGGGGGCTAGATTCAAAAATAGAAGAGGACTAGGTTGTGAGCGAATTAATATGGGCACAGCTTCGCCGAAATTCGCGGGATTTCACGCTTCGTCTTAACTTCTGTCGCATACAGAGCTATCAGTGTCAGTCAGTAATAAGAAATTTAAGAAGTTGAATACTCATTGAATATATTTAGTTGTTTGCATACACTGTTAGACTTGCTAGGAATATATACTTAAATTATCATGATGTGGTCGTGTTGAACTGCAGCAAGCAACGAGATGAGATCTAAGGATATCATGCTAAAGCTATTGGTTCAAGCAGGAAGGAAATAGAAGATCAGAGTCCTAAAATTATTCTTGAGATATAAATGGATAAAATGCACTGGCTAGTATAAAGAGTCTCAAAGAAAAAGTTTGCTAAAATAAAAGTTCCGTTACGCTCGAATACATATATACGTAGCAGTAGAGATTATTTATGCACTATAAACTAAATGTAGCTTGGATGGATATGCATAATGATTTACGTTTATAAACCGCGAATATGGGTTGTTCGGCGAAGCTGTGCCCATATTAATTCGCTCACAACCTAGTCCTCTTCTATTTTTGAACCTAGCCCCCATATTAAGCATTTTAAAGACTAGTCCTCTTTTGATTTTACAACCTCACCATCACCCATATTACTTTTTTTATGCTCCAGAGGAGCATTTTTATTTCTTGTTGCCAACGAAATGCTAAGCTAGTCGCTAGTCGGTGTTCTGTTTGTCGTATTTTTTCTACGTTATACAGTTTTATGGAAATTTTACGGAAATTAGTTGTGCTGAAGCTTTGAATTTAGAAACAACTATGAATTTTGTCTGGTTCAGATTTTTACAAAAAGTTCAGTTAGTATAATGTGTATGTAATTTTCTGGAATTTTCTCAATAGATTAATTTGTGCAATAATTGTTGTTCTTTGTGTCAATATGTATGTATGGCTTTACTGGCGGCGGCCTGTAGTTTCTTTAGATAGGTTTTGTGGCGCCTTACCTACATGACATGCGTGCGCACGTCTGAATTTGGTCTGTTTCTGTGATTTATGCATGCCATGAGCTGTGTATATACCATACGTAGAGATTATTTTATGTAGCCAGGTGCAGTTGTGTAAGAAGTAGTTTCTGTCAATGCTATAGCGTCCTTAAAGTTTACCTTTTGAGCATATGACTTCTCTAGCCTAGCCTAACGTGTTGGAATGTGGTATATACTATTTGCTAACTTTTTTCACAGCTGTATTGGCCTAGTATATTACGTACTTTGTGCATGATAACAGTGCATTATACTGTGGACTCAACATGCCATTTACCTAACTTATTATTCGTGTAAAAGGGATAGTGTATGTACTAGATGTTATAATTTCTAGTGTTCGTCTCTTTCTAGTATTATGTTTTATGATGTTTTGTAAATGATTATTGTAGGGTTTGTATAATATGTGTCGCATTCCATGCGTGTAGTGCCTTCACAAAATGGTTCCACTTTACCAGCACTATTGTAGCCATGTTATGGCTGTGGGTTATTTGCTGCATTTGAGGGAGGAGCGAACTATTTTCGGAATAAACCGTTTCGATGTTGATTTCAACATTTTTTATTTATATTGAATTTATTTCGAAAATTCAGAGGTCCTTGATTGTGGTTAGTTTCGTACGGCTTCGGATGTAGTTTAGAGAAGTAGCTTGTTCCATCCCTTGTTGAATATTTTGTGTTTATCAAATTAATCAAGTTTGTAATTTTGTATTTGTTTGCGTTTTTGTAGTTCCAGTCAAGAGCAGGTCATGACAATTGTGTACACTATTTACTGTACATTTTCTTGCCCTACTGTATCTTTTTTTGCTTTATTCTATAGCTGGTCTATTTTTCAAGTTTTCTTTGTTAATTAAGTCTAACCAATGTGTCTGTCTGTCTAGTCATTTTATTGCTGTTGGTTAATTAACATCTATTTTGATTTTGTTTACAATTAAACTACCTGTTGTATTATTTCAGTTGTATAAGGCGTAGGGATAGGAGATAGTCTTTTAGCAAGAGTCCATGAGTTTCTCCTGTATATTAGAAGAAGAAGAGTAAGCCACTAGAGGGCTTCTCTTCACTGCATTGCGTAACGATGCTCCGACCACAATACGCGAATGTTCCCCCGTTTGAGGCGGGGGTCGACAGGTATACCCCCCTCCGTTTGGTGGGGGGGTGGTAGTCGAAAGTCCCCGTTTGGTGGGGAGGGCAGCCAAAAGTGGTCCACATTTGGGGGGAGGTCGCTGAAAGAGGTCCGCGTTTGGGGGGGTGGTCGCTCAAGCAGGCTAAGTTTTGCTCATTCTGATTGGCTGTTGGCAACCCCCCTCCCCCAAACGGGAACCACTTTTTGTGACCGCCCGCCCCCCACCCAAACGGGGACCTGATTCTGCGACCCCCCCCCCCACCAACCGGAGGGGGTTTCTGCAGTCTGATTGTCTGTTGGCTATCCCCCCACCAAACTGGGACCTCTACGCAATGCTGTGAAGAGAAGCCCTCTAGTCGCTTACTCTTCTTCTTAATAATAGTGCAATTATGCACTCTTGCTTTTAGGTTAGCTAGATAGCACAGATTTCATCAAAAACCATTCTTAGCTTATTTAACTATGCTTTTTGACTCGTGCCGATCTAAGGAGCTGATTGTACAGTGGTCAATTTTGGTTGAATCTAGGTTCAGTTTAAGGAAAGGAATTTTTTGCCGTGTTCCTGTGACGTTTTTACCAGATTTCTATAATGCATCTAGATCCCAGAAATGCGTCCTGTTCCCGGAATTCACAAAAACTTTCATCTGTGAATAGTGAACTCGAGAAATTGGTACATTTTCAAGTATTGGTTCCAGCTCATTATTAGCTTTTAAATAATATCCTATCATTCAAATGCAAGTGCAAAAATATGCACCTGGAACAGCTCTATTCAGTCATGGATATAATTCTGAATGTGGTAAAATTTTGGAGAAATTAAATATTTTTAATAAATTAAATAATAATAAATATAAAATACTTTCCATTATTCAATCCCGATATGCGGATTATTCTAAATTTCCAGTTCAGCACGATTCTAAAAAATATGTTGATGTTGGCTTTAAAGGTAAGCTTGCAATAACGACCGAAGTTTATATAATATATACAATTTTGGTTGTACAACAGCATACACAAAATGCAGACTTTCCACTTCTAAGCAAACGCTTTGGGAGAAATATTCTTCCAATTTCAGACAAGGTTCGTACAAGTTGTTGAGAACTTTTCATCATACCAGAATTGTCAGCGGCACTGAGTTTAAAAAAGCGGAGTAGACTGTCCAAAAGTTAAAGATTAGAGAGAACTTCCATTTGACTGTTTTTATGTAAAATTTCTTTATCCAGAAAAAGAAAATAAAACAAAAACATTAACAACAGAAAATTCAACATTTGAACAAAATTCAGGAAAGAGTTTTAAAATTTCTTAGAAAAAATTTGCAATGTTGTAAAAATTGGTACAAATTTTCAAATTTTGCCCCCTTTGCCGGATCGGCGATCCGAAATCACGCCGATCCGATCCGGGCGAACCGACCCTGGATCGGTTGATCCTATCCGCCGATCCGATCCACATCACTAATTATTAAATGTTAACTTTAACTATTAACGTCAGTGATTAGTGTAGCAGTTTTTCAAGGAAAACTTTTGCTGCTGTCTAAAGTTATTCGAGTTTTTGGTACTATCATTAAGCTACTGAAGTGTTTAATCCAAAAATCATAGAGTATTTAATTGATCGTCACTACCTCTTTCAGTCAAAGAAAAATTTTTACCTCAATCGTAATTTCTTTACTTTTTACGCTGGCATCACTCTAATTTATGTCGTAACCTAATTTAGACCTTTGACTTCATTAAAACGCTCAAAGCGCTTCAAGCTTACATGTAATTTATTGTCGTAGTCCCAGCGTAGCCTTAATTATTCTCGAAAAACTGCTACACTATTAACTAATCACTTTTATGCAAAGGGCACACATTTCAAGGAAGTCCGGTGTAGCGTTCAAAGCCACCGGTCACCCTTAAAACGAACCCGGAAAGAGTGGAAGGACAGTCAGCATCTGACAAGATTGAGAGTAATGGATTGGTACTGCCGAGGATCGAACCACAGCCCAAGTAAAGTAAAGTAAAGAAAGACACTGTTAGAGAATATTTATTTCAGAAGTTACGAAGGTCAAGAAGCCCCTAAACTTTTTAGCAGAAGACTTGAAGAGGTGCTCGAATCCTCTGCTGATTTCGATTTAGATTAATTTCGTACAGTTTTGAGATAGAGCTTAAATTGCATTTGCACACTGGGAGTCAAATTTGCATTCGTGTAATAAATAGGCTGGCCTCTCTAGCTGAGAATCTCGGGAAAGGAATTAATCTTAGAGTTAGAGTTTACTTAGTTACAGCTTAGTTACAGCTCCGATTTTATTCATTTTCACATATTAAATTGCTACCATGGGTCTACGAATCAATACTGTAAGGTTGTTGCATAATAACAAGAGTACATAATGATAAGAGTATGACAAGCCTAACACTCTATGCAGTGAAGGAAGGCCAAAACTATGCTATGTGCGCTATCGGCTTACCCCCCCCCACGAATTGACCCCCTCTCACACCGCCCCTATATGGGTATAGCCCCAAACGGGGGTCACTCACTCGCTTAGCATGTTTTTTACATGCAAGTGTTAAACATACACGCTTAGACCCCCTCCCCAAATTGGGCCGCTATTAATTTCAACGAGTAATTATGCAAAGCAGTGAGCGACCCCCGTGTGGACCACGTACCCATATAGGGGCGGTGTGAGAGGGGGTCAATTCGTGGGGGGGTCAGCCGATAGCGCGCATAGCATAGTTTTGGGCCTTCACTGCATAGAATGTTAGGCTTGTCATATATGCTCTTATCATTTGTACTCTTGATAATAGGCAGAAAAAAGTTACGCTAAAAATCTTGTGAGGCATATACATTTTCGTTGTATAAAAGAGACAGGTCTACCACTTTGTCTACCACATGTTAAGGACTAACATAAGTGCAAGAGTACATAATTCCTCTATATTTAAGACGAAGAGTATAAGCCACTAAAGGAATTCTCTTCTTGGCATCGCGTAACAGTGCTCTGACCAAAATACGCGAATGTTCCCACGTTTGAGGGGGGACATATGTACCAACCCCTACCGCTTCCCCGTTTGGTGAGGGGATAGTCAAAAGAGGTCCCCGTTTGTTGGGGAGATAGCGACGGAGGGACGCGCTTAGGCAATCAGATTTCAGAGACCCCCTCCCCATTTGGTGGAAGGGGGGAAGTAAAGGATTACGGCAGTTTCACTGCATTTCCAAAATGGGCCACCGTTTGGTGGGAGGGATAGGCAAAGGAGATCTCCGTTGGATGGAGGAGAGAAAAGGTTATGGGATCGTGTCTGTGCAGCTTCCCGACTTCGTTGTCCTCTAAACTACTACTTCTACTTCGTTGTAATTCTATTTTTTTATCGTTAATGATTGTTCAACAATTTTTCTTTATACAAACGAATATGCTTTGTGCTTTGTCCTCTCAGATACGGGTAGTAATCTCTTCACGCCATTATGAGAGAGAGATTAACATAAAAGATAGCTTGCATCTGGAAACTTCGCTTAGGTAAACAAACGAGGGACTATTTTCAGCGTTATCAGTTGTTTGCAGGACTTTTTGTCGACAACTGAAACTGTTTTCTTGCCACAGTATTTGCCAGCAACTTTAGTTCTAGCAGATGGTACCCACAAAAGACTGGCACCACTTGTTTTGGATATTTTAATTAAATTTAAATATGAATAACTACGCATTATCGCAAAAATTTTCGCGCTCAAGCAGAATCGCTAGATTTTTGCTGGATTTGTTGCAAGCATTCTGAGATTATGCCTCTTTACATTTATCAAAGGCTATCACTTATCTGAGACCTGATTTTCTGTGTTTTTTGGACAAACTTTGACTGAACGCTGGGAAACCCTAATCTTTGACTGCATAGTTTCTTTAAATATCATTTGGTTAACTTTAAGACTATTTATAATTAGTTAAGAATTTAAATTCCGCCTTTTCAGTAGCTGGGCGTAGACTGAAAATTTCACTTCAACTTCAAGTTATTAACTATTTCCTATTCTATTTGTAACTATAAATGCAGTGAACTTGACCAGTTCCAGGTCCAATTTCCAATTTTGTCCAATGGAAACCAAGAAACGGATAGCTATTGTTGGGGGCGGTGTGTCAGGTTTGATGGCGATCAAGGAATGTCTTGATTACGGTCTGGCTCCGACTTGCTTCGAGAAATCTCCCGATATTGGAGGACTCTGGCGATATAAGCCTACAGAAGTTGATGGTATCCAGTTTGTAGGGCATTAATACCTAATTAATGACTTTCAATTGTGAGTAGCAAATTTGCTGCTGTCCAGTCAGAAATGACCTAGAAAATTGGGTGCAGGGAATTGTAGCGCTTCTACCAGGGGTGGTGGACCTAGAAGAAACCAAGGACAAGCCCGAACGGGAAACGTCAGGCACCCTCGTACCCACGAAACCAGGACCTAGAAGAGAGAAGGAAAGAGGGAGGTTCAGCTTTTTACTCATCATTGAAAGTAATAAATTGGCCCAGCCTGGGATCGAACCACGGCCCTTCTGATCCGGAAACAGACATGCTAACCCACTGCACCACAGGGCCATCAGCTGAACTTCTATATCAGGCTTATCAATCTTTCCATGTCTGCTTCCCTTACAGAATTTATTATATTTCCTGTTGTCCTTCAGTCCTCAATCTAATTTTAGAGTTTAGAAAATCTTGGTAGTTTTTTAATTTTTGTTTTCCAATGTTTCCAGGCGAAGCGTCCGTCATGAAATCGACCGTCATCAATACAAGCAAAGAGTTGATGGCCTTCAGCGATTT
>JASAND010012013.1:0-93466 GCA_030248195.1 Trissonchulus latispiculum
TGAGTCTAGGTTTCACGAATAATTGGCGTTCCATTGGCGAGGCTTGTCGAGGTCGGCCTGGAAAATAATCTCCAGTCCGGGTTGCGTATCCAGTCCACAGCGCACAGCACCCCGGTAAAGTTGTTTGGTCGCCATTTATCCAGTCTCTGGGGCCAAAACTTTACACCTAAAGGACATCTTACGCCCAAAGGAGAGCTCTCTACGGCTTCTCAGCCTTCGCACATCAGCGAAAATGTGAAATTTTGAAAATCTCAACTAGATTCTTTTGAACACGGATTTCTCTCAACTCATGCAATCAGTTAAAAAACGGCTTTACACACGTACTTTCGAGACAGTTGCCGAGGGCTATTTTTCATGGTTTTGCGTTTTGTCTTTCAGTTCGAGAGAAATAAGCGCCCAAACTTGAAAATTTTTACGAAAATCGGACAAAATTTACGTTTTTCTCAAAATCTTGAGATTCTGTACTCGTTAAACAATTTCAGAAAAAATAGCCCTCGGAAAGACGTTTCTTTTGAAGCCTGAACTGGTCACTTTTCGTTAACTTTCCCACACTTCGAGAAATCCATGTTCAAAAATTGTTTTCATGTTATTGCAAGTTGTTGTTTAAATTTCATGTTGTTCAAGCCGAAGAGTTGACATGAGACAGCTATACGGTACCTAGTTGTAACAAGCACATTCTAAGCTTTGAAGTGATATAAAAATTATCGTTGCACACCAAAAATTGAGCAAATTACAGTCTTTCAAAGTTTGCTGCAAATACCCGAACCAGCACCTTAAGAAACAAGCTTACCCAATTAAGCACTCAAGCACGTTTAAGGGGGTCCATTTTTGAGCCATTTTTTCTACTTTCTTAAATTTCGCTGATTTTTACATATTTTGTTGTCAAAACGGTATATTTTAACGAGTTTTTAAAATTAAAGTCGTAACTCTGACGGTTGTCGAGTTATTTCTTTGCCTTGCTGATCTTCGTTTATGATTAACATTTGCTCATCATAATCATTCATCGGATCTTAAGTTGATGAAATGGGTTGTCGCAAGGCGACAGTTTCGGGAAGAAGTTTTTCAAAAATAATTTGTACCTCACGATCCAACTGAGTGATGACAGCAAAAGTTGATAGAACTGTACTGAGTTTTGGTTAAAATTTATACGTATTTATAGACAAAAATGGGATAAAAATTTGTTTCATATTAAATTTAGACGGTTGCGTTCTAATTAAAGATTTTGGCTGGATTGCTAAATGTTTATTTGCAGGTTTGATAATAAAGATGTTTGCTCTTATTTCGGATTAAATTCAATTCAACTAGCACCATTTTATACCTACTTTCTATTAGTTCGCTTCAAGTTACAGTTTTGAAAACATTCATTACTTTGAAAAACTAGGTTTTTCTTTTGAAATAAATTTTGTACTGTGCTAAAAAATTCAGATGTTACGTAAAATTGTGATTTTATTTTGCTAAAGAAACTTACACTTTTGTTACAACATGCTCGTTGTTCTGAAAACATTAAACTGTTCTTGTTTTCGAATTAAATTTAACTTGACACAGAAAACTAGGAATTTTCTTACTTTCTCTTACTTTCAGTTTCATCTTCTTTAACAGCATAATTATTTTGCATTTCCCTGAATTAATTGTATTTGCATTTCGATGAATTAAATTTTCAGTTTAAAGTCATACAACCTTTCTAACCAGAGGATAATTGGTAAGTCTATAGGACTTCATAATGTGGTGTGAGTCAATCTTAAATGAGACCACATTTTGTGGTACCACTGTGTTTTTTGTAGTTTAAATCGTTAAACATGATGACACATATAAGACCACAGTTGCGACGTATCAGTTACGAGGTTTAAAGATTATGCACATGAGATATTTTATTATTAGGAAACCGCAATAGGGAACCACACTTAGTGAACCACACTTAAGATACATCAGTTGCAAGGTTCAAGGGTTATGCACATGGCATTTTTTATTACTAGGGGACCAAAATACTGAACCACTCTTAGTGAACCATTCACAATTTATACAGAACGCCTAAAAACAATACTACTGCAGTCATCGAGACAAATTAATTACAAAATTACAATTTACAATTTGCATTAGAATTTACAATTCTTGATATTTTAGAACTTAAGCGTAAATTAATAAGTAATCTGCAATCAGCGAAATCTGTTGCACCATCTTCACTAATTACAGTCAGTAATTAGTAATTAGTATTCAGTAAATAATCAGTGAATAATCAATGACTAGTCGAATACTAAAGCTAATGCAGAAAATAAGACGTATATTTGAGACAATGCCAGAACTTCAAATTGAAGATTTGGCAAGCGCAAGACCCTGTCACCCATACCCTAAGTGGCCTATATATTCGAAAACTTTCCCAGACCCACACAAAATAAGTAAAAAATAATCACTAAAATTTCGGAAAGTTTAGACGTTTTGAACATCTGACACAATTTTAGACAAATTAGACGTTTTGTCAGTAGACGTTTCGTCGTTAGACGTTTCGTCGGTAGGCGTTATGAACGTTAGACGTTTTGACTTTAGACGTTTTGAACGGACACCTTTCTGTAGAGTCCTCCATAAAAATTAAGCAGTTCGCATATAACAAGAAATTAATGTACTTAACAATTCGTTTACTTAATTATCAAATTGTGAGGCACATTTTAATTGTCAAATTGTGAAACAAAGCTTACTGTTCAGCCGTAGTTAACAGTCTAGATGCCACATCTGCAATTGCTCCCAAACTCATTCTTCAAATGATGATTGTAATAGTTAAGCAACAACAGCGAGCCGTCGCACAGCCACAACCGTTTTTGACTATGTTTTAAACTTGATTCCAATTAAACTAATTTTCATTAAAATTTATGCTGATTTAGAAATTTAGAATTTAGAAAAAATTGAGACAACATTTATGCTCTGATTGTATACACAAGGCTATATCTTCCTGGAGGGCAAATTGGCCATATTTCTAGGTCAACTAGTATCTGGTAACCTTGGCAGGATCTGCTGGAGACAAAAAGTTGTTTTCGGAGTTAGTAGACGCACCTCCGCTATCCTGTTTCTCCAGTGCAAAAACATTGCGTAAGAGTTGGGGATATGAACAAGAAGTCCCCTAAAAGGGGAATGGTTCTGCGTACGAGCCTGAAGAATACTAAATACCATTGTGTAGTAGTAATTAAAGAAGACTTTGACACTCAACCCGAGACCAATTCTTATTTCCAGGACCAAAAAATCCGGTTTCTGGTTCTGGGACCTCAGCAGGAATTTGGGAAACTAGTTTATTTGTTTGACTTGTGCACTACTACCAATGACTAAACACATCTTCAGTTTACTGTTGTGGCGCAATATGGAGAAATATTCAAATTAATTATCCTTTTGGAAATCTACCAAGATTTTCCTAACCTCTTCTTCAGTTAGTGTTACCTCATGGTGTTACCGGTTAGGGACAGGAATGCAGTTTAGAATTTATGAACATATTTTACTGTTCACGAAAAACTTTACGTGATTACGAAAACTTGTTCAAAAAATAGAAATATGCTCTGATTTTAACGCTCTATCCTCCTCTTGTTGTACTGACTAGAAACCACCGGCTGCTTAGGATCAAAATTTATATTGCTTTTTTTTGAAAATAGAGTTGCCATTACTCAAAGTGCAAATCGGAATCGCGCCGTTTTGCCAATCACATAGAAATTCATATTTCTGTAAATTTTCAGCTTGCCCTTGTATTCGCTATTATCGTATTCACATCGTTATCTGATAAACATTAAGCAGTAAGCACCGCTGTAGTCGCATCGTTGCATAGCGGTGGTGTGAATTTGTTGAATGATCTTTTGATGATGTGCTTGAGATGCAGATTGATTTGCACAAAATAACATGACTGATTGCGTCCTGTTAATTTCATAGTTAATTTGTTTTCTCCATTTGCTAGCTCCTAACATGACAAACGTGTTACATCGGTTTGATTTTCGTCGGATATTCTTTAACTTATTTTCAGTACAGTCACAGTCCCCATCCAATTTATTACAAGTTTATAATTTTTAGAACAAGAGCCACGAAATTAACAACTAGTCAGACAGACAGCTAACGATGAACTGTTTTCAGACTTTCGCAACCTAATTTGCATAAATGGGGTTTGTATAAACTGCGATTCTACTTTCGAAATTTGAAGGGGGGGGGGTGTTGACGGAAAATATCAGAAGAAAAATTGTGTGGGGGAGGCAATATGTAGGTAATAAAATTTGAGAAACATAACGATACTTTTAGTAAACCACGACAGCATGAGTAAACTAATTGCTAAACAATCTGCTAACTAGCCGCCCCTTTATAAACCTCAGTTTCACACTAGCTGCGTGGGCCCCCTCCGGTTACAAAAAATGGCAGAGCAGTTGTACTAGACCAGTGCTGAACATAGGCCAAGTTTGAGCAGAGAATCGCTCCATAGTGCAAATCATATCTATTTTCCGCGTAAATAGTTCTGCCCCCAGGCAGAACAAAAAGCACCAGTATCCAGTTTTATGCTGACTACCAAAATAGCTGCTGTGACGCATAAATACAGGTCTTCGAAGTTTAACTTTTCATTCTTATGTTAGCCTTACTCTTGGTTTTTGTCACACACAAGAACAGGAGTTCTGGCTTAATTTGGACTAAAAATTAAAGAATGTCCTGTAAAATAGAGATTGTTCCTGATAAACAATACACATTTATTTAACTTTTAACAACTAGGTGAACTAACAAGTTTGCGTGGAATAAACTGTTGCAAAAATGGTTTCAAAAACTGCTGTAACTTATCCCAATTTTTTGCATAACGTTTGAAAGCTGGATTGTTAGTTGGAGGGGAGACCAGTGACATAACGTTCCATTCGAAAATCAGGGCTCCTGTTTCATTGTCAGGTCTGAACTGCAACCAGCGTAGAGCCATTAACTGGGCTGCTTCGCGAAGTGGAGAGGAATGGGACAGTTCGAATTCCTTGCCAACCATTCATGATTTTTGTACAATACAAAGAGAAGTAGTTGAGCATTGCCGAGTAGCCATAATCATCACGAAGGGGTCAAATCAAAAGCGAATTTTGCAAAACTTGCTGGACTACATGTTACTGTGATTTCCGGTGAGGAATTGGGAATGCCGTTATTTTCTCTAATGACTGATGCATTTCCGTTTCTTTGCTGTGAATGGCATGAGGAAAGGTCCCTGAGTATTGCAAGATACTGCTCGTTGCATAGGACAGCTCAGTTAAAGTATTGTTATGACAAGTTTGGTTGGCAGTGAGTGACTATGAATGTGTATTTGTTTGATTGTATGTTTTATAGATGTCGATGAACACTATCTTGGGAAATAAAAAGCGGTTTGTGTACAAAGCTGTGAGATCAAATAATCGAGACCGTACAGGCCGTACATTGCTGGCGCCGTTAAGTTTGTTTTCGAAAATGGATTTTAGAAAGATGTAGAGCCTAAGACTTGTGTAATTCTGCCTAGTGAAACAGGACACGGAAACAACTAACAGGTCCCTATACTTTAATCTGTTAAACAGCACACACTTTCGTACAAAACATACGCGCGAAACCCTGAGTTTCTACGCAAGCCGTTACACAGAAACAACCGCCTTTGGCCTCGCCAAAATCATAGACTGAGCTATCTTGCTCCCACCTAAGAACTCTTCAAACGCCTTCAAAAAGACCCCCTAGCAAAGGTCTACTGCAGACTAAACAACAAGATTTCAACTCGCGAAATTCCAAGAATTTCGTGGCCTTGGATATTACAACTAACTACGAATTTCTGACTCACAAATACTACAGCACAATCGCAGCAAGGTTCACTTTAGGGAGCTCAACTTAAACAATTTAACAAAAGGCCCAAAATAAAGCAACGGCTTAATCTTCAACAAAAACACATTTGTGCCCACTCAATAGCAACTTGCAAACCAAGCTAGCTACAACTTAAAGCTCTTAGCTTCAAAGAAGTATAGCACTAAAGTCCATTGCAGGATTTTGCGAAAGAATTTATACAGACACAACAAATATGAAACAACCTATGACAGCATCAACACCGACTTCACACACCTTCCTTCTTAGGAAGATGGCACCCTCCAGGGTGACCAATGTTAAAGATTTAATGCAAATAGGACCAAAAATACAAAAATTTAACTAGTTTTAAAAATTATCCAGAGGCTAAGCCCTAGGCCAACCTCTTCTGCAACAGTACCTTAGCTCTAAGCTGGACAGAAACAGTAATTACAAGAGTCTGCTCTTGCAGATCTCTAGAGGAGTGAATAAATGCACCAACAATTTGGTTACAGTACTAGAAAATTTGCAAAAATAAAGTAAAAGTTGCGACGTAGGTGGCATTTGCATATGTACAGTAAAAGCTAAGTCAAGGGATGTTGACCGTCCGTTAAAGTTAATTGTTAACCATCTGAACCAGGGCCTCCAACCAGTCGTGGACTGCCAGAGGACTAGGATGTAGACCATCAGGATAGAACTGTGGCCATGTATGCGGAGGATAGCGTCGGACGTTTTCGGGAAAACGGCAGACACGGAATCCACGCAGTGCCGATTGATGAGCTAGATCCGAGTTGATGACGTCGATCCGTGACATTTGATCGCGGTCGTTTCGTGGACCAAGGGTATTCAGGATCACTTTTGAGGCTCCGAAACGGCGAACACAGATATCGATCAGATCCCGAAAAATCAAGATGACATGATCCAGGGAATCACCGTTGATAACATTATTGATCCCACCAAAAATGACCACATAGTCCACCGTAGATGGAACCAGGCCGTCCAGGATGTACAGGACGATGGCCTCCAGAACTGACCCGGACTTTCCGAGTAGTTTGATCGTATCCGGCACGACAGGTTCGAACCTGCGTACCAGAGAATCGCCAAGGAATACCACGCTTGCATCCTCAATAGCACCCGGAACGGAATTCACGGACAACGATAACCTGAAGCCCTGCTCCACCGCCAGCCCATACCGACCATTTCCGCGAAGCTGTCGGTGAGGATGACGGTAGAGCTTATCGAGGGTGGCACCGTGAGCCAGCTGTCGCTCCGATTCGTCGAGTAGGATCACCTTATACCCTTGATGTGCCACCAATTCCGCCTGTGCCCCAACAGTCGGTACCTGCTGAGCCAGCCGCATTGCCATGTACTGGACAGCGTACTCGCTGTACTGAGCAAAGGCAAGCGACTTGCTGGGGGCCTGGGTGGTAATCTGACGCCACAAAAGTTCCGGGTCACCATGGATAGCAATCATATTCATGGCAGGCCCGCCCAGATAGACCAGAACTGATGCCAGGCCCGCCGCTATGGAGTGAGGCCCATCAAACCCGAAATGTCCCGGAAAAATGGCAAAGGGTCGATGGAGTTGTAGGCGGGATGCAGACAGTCAAATGGACCGCCCACCAGTATCTCCCTGTGACCCCGCTGATTCGTGATGAAGGTCACCTTCAGAGGTAGGTCGGGTGGCAGCGGTTTCGTCCCGAATTCGACCGCTGGTGATATTTCCGGAGCAGGTGCGGCGGCAACAACCGCAGCTGCATTGGGTTCGTCAACTGGGGCGCCGATGTCCTCATACAGCTCGTCCATTTGGTCCACCTGAGCTGCCGCGGCGGCAGCATCAGGTTCAGCTGCAAACGGCTCAGCAGCTCGGGCACCCTAAATATGTGGTTCGACCTCAGGCTCCCGTTCCGGCGGTTCGTCAGAATTTGGCTGATCGTCGAGTTTTCCAACTTCATCCACCATTTCTTCGACAGCCTCCGCAATTTGGTCTGGAGGGGAAGGAGATGACTTCACTCACAGGATCAGTTCCTCATCCTCCGTCTCATCCAAAATCTCGATTCCTTCCGCATAGTCCAACTCGGTCACATCCGAATAGGTCGGAGAGGCAGACATTTCCAAAATAAATGAAATAAATTCAAATAAGAAATAATCCGCAAGAAAAGGCAAGAATTTGGCAACTAAAAATAAACAAATGAGAACACAAATAAAACAAATTATCATAAGAGAATGGAACAAACAGAAATTTTGTTTCCAGGAAACAACCGTTGGTGAATATGACAGAGTGGTAGTATTTGACAACCGGCTCGAACCCGGTCGCACCATAATGTTTGCTCCTAAAGCGTCAATTTTCCTATCAACAACACGAAGGCGATTCCCCAGAATCGTATGGTTTATTAACTGACAACAAACAATTGCATCATAATCTCGAAGATTTAACAAAGACATGTTATACAAATACTTATGAACATGGCCAACAGCATAAACAGTACAAATAATACATATGAATACTCCTAGTCAGAATTCTATTTCTTCTTCTTCTTCTGAGTCTTCGCTGGAGTCAGCAGCTGCATCAGCCACTGTCTCAGCCGGTCTATTAATGTCTTCTCTTGGATCGGCTTGCGGTGCGTCCAAGGTGTTCTTCGCTAGCTTCAATCTGTTGACATGTACTTTTTCAGGCGTTTGTCGTGGTTTCCGATATGGTCGTATGTAAACATGTGGTCCGGACACGGAAGTCACCACATTGGGTCCGTGCCACAAATGTGACAGTTTTGATGTTTTTCCTTTCGCCACTTGCGGATTATGCTTATAAACCAAATCTCCTGGTTTAATCTGTACTGTAGTAGCATTTTTATCATATTGCTGCTTTTGTCTAGCCTGGGCATCCTTGATGCAGTCCTTTGCCGTAGTCCAGGCAGACTGAAGTCGTCTAAGTAGTATCGCAGGGTAGTCGTCGGATTCGTCGTAAGTCGGCTGTGTCGGGAGAGCAAGCGCAACATCGATCGGCAAAAGAGGTTGTCTTCCATACATTAAAGACAAATGGTGACGCCTTCGTGCTAGCCTGAGCACTTGCTCGATACGCGAACAAGACAGACGGAATGAAAATGTCCCAATCACGTTGATTGGAACTGACGTACATAGATAGCATTGTCATAATTGTTTTGTTGAACCGTTCAACAAGACCATCGCACTGAGGATGGTAAGCCGTTGTCTGCACTTTGTGAGTATTGACCAGCCGACACACTTCTACCATTAAGGACGACAAAAACGACTTTCCCCTGTCTGACAACAATTGCTTTGGGGCTCCATATCTACAGACAATCTCGTTGACAAAGATTTTGGCAATGGTTTCGCTTTTGACGTCGGCAAGTGGAAATGCTTCGACCCATTTCGTTAGGTATTCCGAGAACACCAAAATATATTTCATTCCATTTTCTGTGACAGGCAGAGGGCCCAATATGTCCACTGCCATCCGTTCAAAAGGTTCATTGACTGGAATTGAAACCAGCTCAGCCTTGAACTTTCGGTAAGGACCTTTCTTAGTCAGACACGCCTGGCATGCCTGGCACCATTCTTCCACAGTTTTTGCCATGCCAACCCAAAAGTATTTCTGTTTTAGCTTATCTAACGTCTTTTGGGGCCCAAGATGTCCACCAAAGACGTCGTCGTGGTAAGCTTCCAGGAGTTCGTTACGTAAGGTATCCGGAACCACCACTTTTTCTGTACCAGAACCCAAGTACATCAGCGTATCGTTGCGAAGACGGTATCGTTTGGACACCTTTAACATCTTTGCTCGTAGCGCATCATTATCTTGAGGCAATTCTCCTGTTTCCAAATAGTGGATGAGTGGATTTAGTTTGGGATCAGAACGTTGCCGCTCTCCGATCGTGTAACTTGCGTCCAGTTGGGGGTCTTGCTGATCTGTAGCTACACCATTCGAAATACCTAGACCAACATAACAGGTATGTTCGGGTTCAGTACTATCTTGGGGGATGGGGATGCGCGACAAGGCGTCCGCATTGACGTGAGTCTTACCCTGTCGGTATTTCATGACCATATTGTATTCTTGCAGCAACGTTTGCCATCGAGCAACTCTACCAGAAGGGCTTGCTTTCGTCGAGAGCAGCCACTTTAGAGGAGCGTGATCACTTACCACGGTGAACTCACGGCCATATAGGTACGGTCTGAAGTACTTCACAGCCCAAACGACTGCCAAGGCTTCTTGTTCGGTGACAGAGTAGTTCCTTTCTGCCCTCAACATCGTGCGACTTGCATAGGCGATTGGGTGCTCAGCACCTTCTCTATCCTGAGCAAGTACGGCTCCAAGACCATATCCGCTCGCATCGGTATGGAGTATGAAGGATTTCGTGAAATCAGGGTATGCTAGCACGGGGGCAGAGCATAGCTTCTGTTTTAAAGTCTGGAAGGCAGATTCACAATCCGCAGTCCAGCCATAACTTACCTGTTTGGTGAGGAGTCGATGAAGTGGTGCGGCTATCTTGGCAAAATCTTTGACGAATCGCCGATAGTAGCTTGCTAATCCCAGGAATCGTCGGAGTTCTGTGGCATCTTTTGGCTGCGGATACGTTTTTACCTTATCCACTTTCTCAGGGTCGACAGAAACACCATTTTTACTGACTATATGACCCAGAAAAGCCACCTTGACTTTGGCAAATTCGCATTTCCTACCTTTCAGCTTCAAATTGGCCTTTCTTAGGCGCTGGAAAACTTCGGTCAAGTCCGACAAATGCTGATTGAAAGTCGGAGAGAAAATAATTATATCGTCGATATAGACAAGACACCTTTTCCAGGTCAAACCTGAAAGTGTGCATTCCATCAAACGTTGAAACGTTGCGGGCGCATTACATAGTCCAAACGGTAAAACATTGAATTCGTAAAGTCCTGAGAAGGTAGTAAATGCTGTCTTCTCCTTATCCTGCTGGTCTAACCCGATTTGCCAGTACCCTGACGCAAGGTCCAACGTACTAAAGTACGTTGATTTCCCTAGACAGTCCAGAATCTCGTCGATTCTGGGCAATGGATACTGATCTTTCCTAGTCACAGCATTAAGGCGACGGAAATCAACGCAAAAACGATCTGAGCCGTCTTTCTTCTTAACAATGACGATTGGACTAGCCCAAGGACTATTGGAGGGTTCAATAATTTGCTTATCGAGCATCTCCTGTAGATGAGTCTCGACCACTTGCTTCTGAGCCTCCGGAGTTCTGTAGGGTCTCTGTCGACACGGTGGGTGATTCCCCGTATCAATTCTGTGCGCGACAAGGTCGCAACGACCTAAGTCAAACTCGTTTCTGGCAAAGACATCCATATTCGTCCTCAAAACTTCAGCGAGCTGATGTCTTTGAATCTCAGACAGCTCAGAGCTATCCAGAACCACTCCTTCAGGTAAGTTGTCTGTACTTTGCGTAGTTGACTGATTTCCACTATCCCGGGACAGCTGTTGGTCAACAAAGTTAACTTGAGATTCATTAAGACGTTCCACGAGACCTAACCTTTGATGAGCATACAAGGTGATTGGCTGCATTGTTGGATTTAGTATCATAATAGGAATAAACTTTCTACTCCGAAGCAAAGTTCTCGCAGGGCATGCACCTAAGCTCAGCAGCTCCGCTTTCGGCTCGAAAACCACATAAGCGCATGCTGGCGGATTGTCAACCTCGCCCTGAATAATTTTCTCGGTTCGAGGTGGTATAGTGACATTCTTTGAAGCATGCACCGAAGAGTTCATACTCTCGATGTTGCCACGTTTGAAATACACTGCAAGTTGATCATCATCAAACATCAATGCGTTCCTCTTAATGGAAATGCTGGCACAAGTAGCTCGAAGTAGATCTATGCCAATGACACAAGAGTAAGGGCATCTTTGCACCACTGAACAGGTGTAGTTAAGTCGTTTTCCACCGAAATTAAAGGTTACCACCGTATAACCCGTTCCTGCTTCTTCCGGACCTCCGACGCATCATCGAGGCATAAGTACTCTGTAGGCAGTTCTCTCTTGAGTATTAGCCATTCCCGCAGTTCCGAAAGAAGGACACCAAAGTGATTTTGGTCTTGCCACAATTCTCTGGTACGGCATCGAACATCCGTCTTCCTAAGACCAATTCCCCAGTACGGATCACGGGGATTACAGTCCACCAGTTCCTTTCCTGCAGTAGCCAAAAGGGCCTCAAGAAGCTCCGGATTTTGGGAAAATTTCATGTAGTTGGCATCCCATAGGGCTTCCCAAGCCTTGGAATCAGTGAGCCATTCCCAGTCCAGTCCGTCAGGTAGAGGGCATTTCTTGGCCAGTTTGAATATCTTTACCGGCTTGTCTTCAAGCATGATCATATCAACGAGCTTCTCGTCTTTGTAAAACTCTGCTTTACGTTTAGCATAGAACTGCTCGGAACAAAGATAATAGCTGCTATTATCTTTGAACCAAGTTTTATAGAGATTTGAGAGTTGATCATATTTTCCACCAAAAAGAAAGAACTTATCCTGCTTTCCTTGTGGTGAACCTAGGCCGGTGCCTTGCGGGGTCCACACCTTTTTGCAAGTATGGCAATAAGCTCTGGCTGGGAAAGATTCTCTGTACTCGGCTTCGTCGGGTCCGATGAAAGGATCACGGATACGGCAGTCGGGGCAGGTGAAAACCGTTGTCAGGTTTTCGCGATCAGACTGAACAGAGGTGGTATTAATATTACCTTCCATATCAACTAAGTCTTGATAGTTGGCACTGAAAGCAGAAGAACAGGTCAGCATGTTACAGAAATGATAGCTACTTACTTGATTATAGTTGTTGTCCGATCCATACTGTTGTCGATCAGGAGTATCCAATTGCCAAACACTAGTTTCCGCCTCTTGGGCGTTAAAATAATCACCATCAAACACAGCATTGTTCCTCGCAGGAGGAACATTGTTTCGCGAAGATTGGGGGGAATTTCCGTACGCAGGATTTCTACCTGTGTCCGTTTTCACCCTAGGTTGCCCCCCAGAATTACGAGCATTGCAACGTGATCGGATGTGTCCGATCCGTTTACAATGATCACAGATGGGTCGACCATCTGTAGTCCATCTATCACGTGATTGATTATTCTGTCTGTTGTTATTATAACTGCGATCGTTGGGACGCGATTGCCAGTTACTATTCCTGTTACGAGAATTTTTCAAATTCTCAACTTCTCTAGTCAAATTCTTAATCGAATTAAGAATTTGTTTAACATCACCCGATTCTCTCTCTTGAGAGAACGTCATATTCACCGGTTGTTTCACACTATCAACACTACTAGTAGCACCAGCAAGCACCTTGCTGTTGAGACTGTCTTTAAGCTGTGTCAAGTCGCTTGACAAGCTTTGGACCATAGCAGTGAGCTTTGGGGTTTCAGTCTTACTGCTATAACCCGGTATGTCCACTTTCCGATACGGACCGTCCGTACAAGAGCCAACCAAATTTGAACTATAAAGTTTAGGGTCAAACCCTTTTACATTTGCTAGTGTTTGTTGACCAGTGAGCAAAAGGTTAGCCTCATGGCGTTTGGCAAGTTCGACTTCCTTTTCAAAAGAATCCGGGTCCGAAATCAAAACAAGTTGCTGTAAGTAACTAACCAAATTACTTACGAAAAATTCACGCATTAGCCTTTTCTGTGCTTCCAACCCAATGCTTGGGTAAGCACTTCGGACCAACTTTTGAATGGCTGACGCAAAATCGGAAACAGACTCACCAGTCAATTGTTTCCTTCGGTGCAATTCTGCACTGCTAAATTTCGCTAACTCGGCCGGCTGTAAAATTTCAGTTAGCTTTGATTTTAACAAGGTGTAACTCCGTTTCTGCTCAGGAGTTAGCCCTTGGTATGCCTCTAAGGCACCCTCACGAAGATAAGCTGGAAGGGTCTTAGCCATAAGATCCTCCGTCCATGAACTGGCTTGAGCAAGCAGTTCAAACATAGTTAGAAATTCAGAAAAATCTTCTCCAAGCCGGCCGGCAAAAGGTGCCAGGACGATGGGAACATTTTTGTGACTCGAAGTCTGCTGTAACCCATCTAGTCTTTGTTGCAAAGACCTAATTGTTTGCTGTTGCTGATTTAAAAGTTCCTCCATTTTTCTCCTATTTCTGTCTGCTAATCGTTGAGCTCTTGCACTTTCAGATCCCTCGGATTCTGATGTGGACATACACAAAAATTCAAACAGCCAAAAAACAAAAGCACTATGCCTAATCAGTGGCAAAAAAAATCTTAACCGAGTGACTAACAAAATAGGCCAGAGAAATCCGTGGCCAAAAAAACAACAAACTGAACCTTAATTCAACGAAAAAAAACAAACCACAATTCTGTGTCAAAACAAGACAAATCTACAAAACACTGGCCAAAATCCGTGGCCTTCCTTTAATAAAAAAAACAACGCAACTCAATAATGGCAAACAGGACTTGCCAATAGCAGCAAAATATAATACCCGAGTAGGTAAGGGAGTGGGAGTAGAACCACAACTCCAAATAATCGCAGCGCCAATTGTAATTCTGCCTAGTGAAACAGGACACGGAAACAACTAACAGGTCCCTATACTTTAATCTGTTAAACAGCACACACTTTCGTACAAAACATACGCGCGAAACCCTGAGTTTCTACGCAAGCCGTTACACAGAAACAACCGCCTTTGGCCTCGCCAAAATCATAGACTGAGCTATCTTGCTCCCACCTAAGAACTCTTCAAACGCCTTCAAAAAGACCCCCTAGCAAAGGTCTACTGCAGACTAAACAACAAGATTTCAACTCGCGAAATTCCAAGAATTTCGTGGCCTTGGATATTACAACTAACTACGAATTTCTGACTCACAAATACTACAGCACAATCGCAGCAAGGTTCACTTTAGGGAGCTCAACTTAAACAATTTAACAAAAGGCCCAAAATAAAGCAACGGCTTAATCTTCAACAAAAACACATTTGTGCCCACTCAATAGCAACTTGCAAACCAAGCTAGCTACAACTTAAAGCTCTTAGCTTCAAAGAAGTATAGCACTAAAGTCCATTGCAGGATTTTGCGAAAGAATTTATACAGACACAACAAATATGAAACAACCTATGACAGCATCAACACCGACTTCACACTTGTTCCCCTCCCGAAATGTCCCCTAGCCTACGAGTTTGCTAACGGGAAGATGATTCCAGAGGAAATTGCCAAAACGAAAAGTCTGGTTAATGAACCAGGAATTTTGGCACAGCCAAATTTTCGGTTTGGGAAAACCTATGACATTGGAGACCCCAGAACCCACGTTCAAAAGTGCTCAGATATTGAACTGGTTCGTCTGGACAACTGCCCCGATGCGTACGTCCCTCCAGACTTCTGTTCCTCAGAGCTTGTGCCTGTGGGAAAGTTGGGAAAGTCCTCTCAGTTGGGGCAACTATTGCACACTTTGGTGTGGTTGGAACGCCCTTTCCTAGGGCCGAGCAGTATCCGCTGACAGTCTCAAGGTTCAAGTTGCACATAGTGCTCACAATTTTGCTTCTCATGCTAGATCACATATATTTTGCGGTAAATGTAATGGGTATCATACCATTGATAACATTAAGGACCAAGCTGCAAGATTTAAACCTCTTTTGCTGTTTATGTTCTTGCTATAATCCAGAACTTTATCCTCATCTTGTTGTACTCAATGAAGAGCAATGCGGACCGTATTGTTGCCTTCATGGAAGAAATGCATGCGAAGGAAACCAGTCTGACTGTTGTAAAACAGACTGTCTCCATTGGCCTCTTCTAATTGGTTGCTGCATGCATGGATTATCCTGTCCTTTATACAATAAATTGTTTCCTTGTAGTATTCTTAAGCATAACTGATTGTGAAAACTAGCCATATCTGTCCTAATCTGACTCGTGTATTAATCCAAGTGCAAGCTTTGTATAAATAAAGCCACATAAGGTAATGTGTGATTATCAAGTTTATTTGCTCACTAGCTTTTAGGATCGAACTGTGTTATGACCAATAAATAATATACTGCACGCATTGTATTTCTAATTTTGTGTATTGACACAATATTGTAAATAAAGTTTTTTATTTTTCGCTCGGCTCCAGACTTTGTGACGACTTTTCTGTTTGATTTGAAAGCTCACTAAAGTTTTATAAAAAACGACAGTAATGTGTTTGTAATAACTCCATAACAAGCTCCTTCTAGCAATTCTAGCACGGAAAGCGAAACGTCTAGGCAGGCCACGTAGGAAAGTTAGAAATAGGGCAGTCCGCTTGGAACCATAACTGAAACACAGAGCAATTCAGCAATTCAGCTCTGACTGTTGATAAGATCAGCCGCACTTTCACAAATTGAAGCCAAATAGCGTCTTTGGTCAGTCGGATACTAGAAACACCTAGGGACCAGAGACCTGCATTACGGCCCGCGGCCCGGCCCGGCCCGCGGGCCGGGCCGGGCGGGCCGACGACCAAAGTTTGCGGGCCGGGCCGGGCCGCGGGCCGAAACTCACGCGCCGGGCCGGACCGCGGGCCGACAGTCCGGCCCGCTTTCAGTTTTTGAAAGATTTGACTATAAAAAGTAACTCATGTTTTTAGCTTAAAAGGTTGTGTGTTTCCTTCATATGTTTCGTTCACACTAACACTGGTTTTCCGCTGGTAACTTCAGCATTTTAATATTATGAACAGTATGTATTTGTCGTCACATCATAAATGTCCAATCCGCAGTTCACCTAAGTCATTTTAGCGTTTACGACATTAGAATATAAAACTTTGAAACAGAGTAATATAAGGTTATAAGGAACAGCGTACGTATTTTTGATTTGGTTTTAATGTGTTGGCAATCTTTTTTTAAGAAATCCATACATACGTTTTCTTAGAAATACGCAGTATATAAAATCAAAATTTTTAGTTATTTTTTTAATTTTTCTGAAGCAAAGATTCACTACTTCTTTAAAAATGTTTTTGTGTAGAAAAAAGTTTACTCCTTTTACGCAATTGCATATTTCTAAAGTCCTTTACTTTTAAGTCTAATTCTTTTAGTTCTCGACTTATTCTCATAAAAACGTGCACTTTACAACATTTCAACTGGTTTAATGAAAGTGCAATATTTAAATTTAACTTATTACGGAATTTTATAAGTTTTTGTTTTTTCTTTCGCTCCAGTCTTACAAGTTGTTAATACGAGTCAGTATTCTGTTTGCTTCCATATTCATCTGTAGGACGACAAACATTATTGCGTCATTTGTGGTGACTGCATACCATTAAAAACTCGAAATGTCAATTTTTAGGAAAAGCACACTTTTCCTGAAAAAACCAAGCTTAAGAAAAATATTTACGTAATTTCGCATTTTTGGACAAATGAAAAACTTTCGTGGTCCGGACGGGCCGGGCCGGGCCGGGCCGAAGCAGTTGACGGGCCGGGCCGGGCGGGCCGAGAAAGATTTTTCACGGGTCGAGCCGGGCCGGGCCGTTAAAAGTCGGCCCGTGCAGGCCTCTACTAGGGACCTCCATTTGATAGAGTGCGTGTACAGAGGTTCCATTTTTATATTTTCCCTCTTCGTCTGTTTACCTCTGACGTAAATTTACTGTTGAAAAAACCTTTTTTGCCTGTTGACAACTGTATAAATAGATAGTACTAACGTAAAAGTCTAGCTTTATCTCCGCATTCTTCAGAGCTTTCGCTAGCATATTATAGAATTGCACAGGCCGACTGCAAGAACAGGACGGGAGTTCTATCTTAGAAAGTTCTTTAGTTGGGACCTTATAAATGAAGGCAGAAATGTTTGCTGGTAATATTGAGCAAAGTATTTGGGATGTAAGCTTTCATCAATGCAATTTCGTACTTTTTACTGGCAGTTTTAGCCTGCTGCATATGTACAGTAGAAAAAATGACTGAGAATGATTCCAAGGCTGTGTCAAAAAAACAACCGACTCCATTTTGAATACTGCTTCATCTGTCGGGTTTATATGTACGCTATAGTCTTAACTTCGTTTAGAATGGCAACTGAACGGAAACAACTCAAAATAGCAGAAGAAGAAAGTAGCGTTATTTACGTCAAAAATACGCAACCAGATGTCGTCCCTATCGCTGTACCTGATAGTTACTTTCCAATAGATGAAGACATGCTGATATTTTGGAGATTTATGTTTACCTCTCGCAGACAAACAATAGATTTGTGTTCATTTTGTCCTGCACGTGATAGCGTTACTAAGCAGTATATGGTCGATGGAAACGGAAACGCTGCATTGGAGGCCGGAAAAGGAATCAATTTAGCTCCAGATCAGGCTTTCAGTTGTTTGAAAGTTTTACATGAAATGTTAGATATACTGGGATATGATGAGAGTACTCTATCGGCACATCGACTTATTTAAGTAAAATATTTTAGTATATATATTCTGGTGTTCAATAAATATTTTAACAATGGCAACTGTTTCTGACTTGTGGCATAATCCTACATCTCAAGGTGCTTTCGCTGGCATAAATAGTTTGTATGAGCATGCCAAAGATTAGGACTTGATGTAACTAGAAATGATGTTGTAAGCTTTCTACGATCTCAGATTGTATATTCACGAACAAAACATCCTAGATATAGGTTCCCAAGGTTGAAAATAATAGGAACACTAGATGAAACGTGGGCTTTCGATTTGTGTAACATGTCTTCTCTAAAGAACTACAACGGGGAGTTTCATTTGTATTAGTTATTGTGAACGAATTTTCTAGATTTTGTTGGGTGCGCCCACCAAAATCTAGATTTTCGGCAGATGTAGTTCTAGCATTTAAGGATGTACTGGAAACCGCTGGACGGAAATGTGGAAATTTATTTGTAGACAGAGGTCGGAATACACGTCTGCAGTATTCAAAGAGTTCATCAGGGAATACGGGATGCACATATATCACATCACTTTGACCGCAATAATCTGTTTGCATTAAATAAATGTGGAAAGCTATTTCTATCCGAAACGTGGTTTAAGAAACACGAGCAGTTTCATAAAGATGTTAGCTCAACAACGTTACTGCTACCGTTAAGAAACCTGACAAAGAAACACCAGAAGATGACAAGAACCATTACTACACAATTATGAAGGTATCAAGTAACCATATTAATCCACGTTTTAAGACTACAACAGAAGACATTGCAGCAACGTTTAAGAATCTCGATGATTTGAAAGGCTCAGATATGTATGAAAACCTTGATGAAATTCTATACGAATCTGTTCCAACTCCAAAATTCCAAAATTCCAACGACTCACAACAAATAAATCCAGCTCTGACTACATGCGACTAGTACTTCAGAGCTCGAGTCTAAACTATCCAATTGCTATTCCTTATGACCACCGAAGACATTAGCGTTGATATGATAATGGAACGTATTGTGATGTGCTTAACTCCAACGAAGACTTTTCCTTGGATATATCTTGCCATCTTAATCTCATCCATATGGAGTTCCAACTGGCGGGAAAGGAATGAATACGAGAAAGACAATTAGCTGACTTAGTAAGGCGAAAAGAAGTATTGTGAGAATCAGAAACAGTGATGATCTTTGTTTAAGCAGAGCCTTAGTTGTGGCAACGCATATGGCTGAATACGATAAATCACTATGGAATAAAAGCTAATTAACCTATCATCGTCTGAATGCTGAATGCTGAAGGCTATTTGACTGCATGAAAAAGCAGAAGTTGAATTTAAAAGGTGCGGATTAGAGGAAATTGAAAAGTTTCAAAGGGTCCTTCCACAGTTTCAAATCAACGTATACAATGAGGAATTAATGGTCAATGTCTTTATAAAGGAGCATCCAATAAAACACATATTTATTTGATGTACCAAGGAAACCATTTCGATGTTATTCGAAAAATGCCAGGTTTCCTCAATACTTCCTACTTTTGCAATAAATGTGGAAAAGGTTACGATTATACTCACAATTGCCTTAGTGCCTGTCCTTTTTGTAAACAGTCTGCTTGCCTGGGAACTCGTTTGACATCCATATCGGAGATTTTGCACCAACTGTAATCGGATTTGGAAAAAACCTTCTGCTACGAAACGCATAAACTAAGACTGTGCAAGAAGTTTCCTAAATGTGACAGCTAGCTATGGTAATATTCTTCGTAGAACTCTTCTAGCACAAGAGAAACATCATTGGGGATTAAATCTATGTGGAATTTGTCATGTCTGGACTAGTGGTGACCATACCTGCTATATAGAACCTCGACAATGTCACGTAAATCACGTGTGTACACCTGGCACTCCCACTGAATGATCCAACGCCAAAACCGATTGAGCCAAACTTGTTAGTCAGTAGAGTGATTGAGCCAACCACTATTAGGATTGAGCTGCTTTTAGTTTATTAGTACAATGCATTTTATTGTGGGAGAGCCAAATGTATCTTATCACTCCTTTGATTGATCCATGATACAAAAATTTGTACAAAATTCAAATATAATGATTGGTGATTGAGCCACCGATTTATTTGCCGTTATTTGTGTCCCTGCGTTAATAATTTAATTCTGAAATTTGAAAATTTTAAGTTAGTACATAGTTAACGATCAATGCAACTGAATTTCGGTTTTAAATTTGATAAAGTTTGGTGAGCACGAGCATCATTCAGCAGCATATTCATTCAGATTCAGCAAGCAGCCGAATTGAAATGTTTTCCGAGCGATTATGCACACAAAAAGACCGGGACGGTTCAACTATGGGTGTAACGGAGATTTTGTGGGGGTGGGCGGGGCGCATAGTTTCCTTTGGGGGGGGGGGGTTTGGATCCCTCAAAATTTTTGACCAACTTTACCCCCACCCAAATTTTTTATTTATCCTCCCCCAACTTTTGGCTACCCACCCTGAACCCCCACAACGATTTTTGGACCCAAAAAGTTAGGTAAATTTGGCCGAAAAATTGTCAGTTTTTGAAAATTTTCCTAAAATATTGACCTAAAATCGCTTTAAAACGGTGCAAAAACGCCTAAAACATTAAAAGCAAGCTTTATTGTGGTGAAATAAAGGCTAAATTACTGAAAATTTTGCATTTCTTGGCCAGTTTTCGACATTTCTGAGGTCCGAATTCTGGGGGTGGTGGTATATACCCCACATCACATTTCGGAGGTCGGCCAAGATTTACCCCCCCCCCCCGACCCAAAGTTCCAGGGAAACTATGGCGGGTCAGCTCCGATCATAGGTGTGATGGAGATTTGGGGTGGGGGGCTCTCCCCAACTTTTTTTGGGGGGCTCTCCCCAACTTTTTGGGGGGCCCCTCTGGTTCTGGAGACCTCCCAACCCTCCCACAGAACCGCACCGAACCCTCCACCAAAAAATCTTTTTCTGTTTTTATGCCAAAAATCGCATTTTCAGCCGTTTCTAATGCCTGTCTAGAACCACTGTCTAATCATAAAATTATATACTTCATGGTTGAATGTTTTTTGGCATTAGAAAAGGCTGAAAATGCGATTTTTGGCATAAAAACAAAATTTTTTGGGGGAGCGTTGGAGGGTCCTGGGGGTCTCTTGAGACCAGAGGGGGGCCCAGAAAAAGTTGGGAGAGGGCCTCCCCCACCCTAAATCTCCGTTACACCTATGATTACAACTGTGGTCAAGGTCCGTCCGCCAATTATATATTATAAGCCGATTCGCTCATTACGTTATAAATGGAGGAAATTGTGGTTTGCACTCTAGAAAACGATTGACTTTTCTTAATTTCAATCCTTTTCCAGATCAGAAGTCAGTTCCTCACCTCAATTCTGGAAGTTTTACTATACAGAAAATCCGAGTGCACAGCGAGCATACTGGAGTTGCCTCACCGTCGTAGAATTCAGTTGGGTAAGTGTTTTTTAAAATTGTGTTTGAATGTTTATTTGAATTTTATTTGAAATTTTGTTCCAGCACAACTGGTCATAAGTGTGGCTGTGCAAGAACACGGGGGGGGGAGTCGGCGTGTCGAGTCGTTTTATTTTTTCAAAAGACAAACGGACAAAAGTGTACAAACGCACAAATGGAAAACAAGTATAGCCATGGTGGGGAAACCCACATTTTCGGATTTTGGCCAGAACTTTTTTATTATAAGGGCTAGATGAGAACCTTATATACGTACCATCGTACTTGGCGTACTTAGATCTTTCTTTTAAGCACATTTGCACTTCTCTAGGTTGTACCGTTCAGCCGGTATAATGCAAAAAGTAGCGGGGAAAAACCCAAACGGGGGAAAACCCAAATGGGGTGGGGAACCCACCAGTGTTGGCATCTGGGATGGGATCGGATTGAAAACTCATCCCATGAGGGATCAGTGGGATTTTTGATCATTTTGCTTTACAATGCCTTCAAACAGCGTTTCCAAATTTTGAAAAAGTGCAATATTTTGGTAAATTTGGCATAAAAATGTCTGTTCAATTTTATGATTGGCGTTTTGATGACTACCAGCAAAGCAAAGCGTGGAGCTCTTTAAAGTGCTGGTATCGCTTTATGTAAATGTAACCTTACAGGCTCCAGTTCGGGTTTAAGGTGCTGGTATCCTTTTGTGCAGTGCTACGTGGCCCAAAACAGAATATTTAAACCTATTTTTGACTATTTTCTGTGGAGTTGGAACTTAGAAATTTTCCAAAAATGGCTATTTGGCCAAAACAGCCTGGAGGCTAAGTTTGGCAGGCCAGGGCAGCAAAACACTTCAAACGCGATTCAAAAAGGTTCACTTTCGGGGTATATACGTTCAGAAAAACGAAACTTCACCTGCGGAAAATGCCCAGATCGTTCTATCATTAAGTCAAAAATTCACTTTTCCGAGCGTGACTTACAACGGAGGAAAACGGACCTAACTTGTCCGGAAGCGAAAATTTTAAAGTTGGAAATTTTGACCAAACCTTTAAGCGACTTGTAGTATATACTCGTCGTGCTGATTCCAACGATACAAAATTTGTCTAGTTTTGTTGAGTATTTAGCTGGCACGGTGCTCGAACGGGTCTCTAACAAGGGCCGCGCTGAGCCTTTTACATACATATTATAGCGGAGAGCTCTCGCGCTCCTCTATAATATACTGTCACATCATTTCACCAAAAATCAGTCACCAAACATTACGCCAAAACGACTTCTACTTACCCAATGAAATCCGATGATGAAAATCCAGCATGCACGCTGTGTGTTCCCATGTTTCGTTCAAATCCAGAAATGGCCAGAGGAACTGAGTTCTGGTTTGGGAAAGGGTTGGAATCTTAAAAATCCAACACTTTTCCAGAGTGCAAACCAGTTTCCTCCAATACGAAACAAAATCAACATTAAAATGCAAATAGCGTTTTTAAACCTTAAAATGCTGAGAATAGTAAGTGGTCATGCCGGACGACCGAAATATAAGGATATAAGGCGAATCATAGCTGTTAGCGTAGGAGCATCGGAGATTTGGGGTGGGAGAGGGATGCCCCTCCCATAGTTTCACCTCGCCGAATATTTTGGCTGGGGTGGGGGTATATAAATCTTGGAATTTTGGTGGTTGATAGCCGAAATGTAAGCGAGCGGTACGTACTGGCTACTGCCCCCAAACTCGGACGTCACAAATTTCCAAAAATAGCCTAACACAAAAATGTCTGTATCGTAGTGCCTTTTTCGTCAAACAGGGCTTGTTTTTTCTTGGTATATATTTGTACACAAGCGATTTTAAGCTAAAATTTGAAATTTTTAAAGAAGGACAATTTTTTATTAAAATTTAGCAAACGTTTTGATTCCAAAAAGCACTGGGGAGGGGGTAGCCGGAGGGAAGTCAAAACTTCTGGGGGGCGGACGCGAAAGTCGGAACGAAAGGGGGCGAAAATTCTGGGGGGGATGGATTCTGCTAAATCCCGGGCTCCCGTTGGTTCCATCCCAAGGGGTTTCTCCCCTGGGACGGCCAACTACTTGAAAATCTCGTTTAACAACAATTCAATTATTGGGGGGAAGTCTACTGGCACCCCAGTGCCATGCTTATTCTAAAAGACAATTTTGTTGCCGACTGGCAACAGACAAGCTTGAAGATTCTTGTTTTGAGTTCTAAAGCGAAGTACCTTTGCAATGCTCCGCAGTCAACTCATGCGTTCACGTGTTGTCGGTATGAGTTTGTGTGAGCGTATAGTTTTGAGCACAGATATACATTCATACTACGACAATATTTCAAAATAAATCATCTTATCTTATTCAAATCTTCAATGGTGCTTGACTCTTCACCTTCAGGATGGTGGCTAGGGCTTCTGAGTTCTCTGCAAAGATAGGAATGGCGTATGACGGATGCAGGCCGAGTGTGATGAGACTCTGCGGGATTTGTTGTGTGGTCAATCTATTGGTCAAGTTGTGGCTTTCCGAAGGGTAATGAACAAATCTACAAAACGGTGATATGCACTACACTGATGCAGGAAGTTCATTTGCTTTAATACTATTAATAGGTAGTAAAAGACTTTCATAAATAATAGGCTTAACTTAAACGACGTAGCTTAAATGGCTTAAAATCCTTTTCATAAATAATCGGCTTAATCGGCTTAAACGGCTTAAATTAAGCCGTTTAAGCTAAGCCGTTTAAGCCGCCTAAGCCGTTTAAGCCGTTTAAGCCATTTAAGCCAATTATTTATGAAATGGAATTTTTAAGCCATTTAAGCCTTTTAAGCTAAGCCGTTTAAGCTAAGCCGTTTAAGCTTTTCATGAAAAGGCCTTAGAAACCACATTAGCATCTGCTGAACAATTGGATATGCTCTTAAGGGGGGGAGTCGCCAGGTACCAAATTTTATAGTCACCGATTTCGCTCATTTTTGGGTATAATATACCCCCATATGTGCCCAAAAACAAGACAAAGTTTTAGAGTCCAGGGCCAATCTAGTCTGGAGATATTGCAGTTCAAATCTCTACAATTTAGTATTTACGTTAGTATGCATCGCTGAGTCGCGTACAAGTGGGATGACAAGAGACTGTGGCATGACAAATACACCAGTTTAAAGCCTTTACCTGTAGGTGTTTATTACCGCACAAATTACAGTGGCAAGCTAAGCAACAAGCGAGACACGGCGATTGGACGATTTGGTAAAGCTTATTTCGACTGTCATTTGCTTCAAGCTTTAACTGGCTCTAACTTTCTCATACTGCTTTATAGGGACTTGGTGCAAGAAGATAAAATGTTTAGGACATCAAGAGCTTCAATTTGATTTAAAATGTGGCTATATTTGAAAAATTTGAAAATTTGACATTTTTTGCTCATAGGTGTCCGCCATGCTATCGTAGTGTGAACTATTTTCTGATATTCTCCTTGATTTTCACTCAAAATTATCTAAAATGCAGCGCTACCTTTATGAACGGTAAATGCAAAATTGTACTCTCGTGTAGGAACCTCGGTTTCCTTAGCTAAATTGTTCCGCCATTGAAATTTTGGCGCAAAGTCAGTCGTGTAGGATTTCTGCTGAAGGGAGGTCGGGTCTATTCTTTTCTGTCTCCGCCTTGTCTAATCTTGGGTGATTTCTGACCTTTGGGGACCACGATTTTGCTATTGTTTTGGGATCCTGCTATTTTGGTATTTGGCTTTGATTATTGTTGGTTATTATGTGTGTCTGGTAAAATCCCTTTTGTTATATTTTTGTGAAATTTCTGGAATTTTGTATTTTCTATAATTTTGTTAAAAACCCCAGTAAACTCACGGTACTTTTTAGATTGCCGGCGCCTGCTGTAGTCGTTTAGGGAATAAGCGAGTTAGGGACGAGATTGACATGCGCACACTCACGAACCTAGGAATTCTTCTCTGAGTTTAAATTCATTCGTTTACTGGCAAACAACCTATTCTTTACATTCTGGCGACCGTTCTTTCAGGAGAGTAGCATGTCGGACTAGTCTCGCCCGCTTACTCGCTATTTAAAAAGGCTTCGTGAAGAAACAGTTCGCCTTTTTTCGGAATTACCTCCAAATTCGCAGGCGCCAGAAGTTTCGGATAGCTTTTTGAACCGCCATTTTTTCAAAAGTCTCCTGTAAACTTGGGGGGGGGGGCGACAGCATGGGGGGAACGGGGGGATTGCCTCCCCCCAAAATTTACAAAATCCGACCCCCCCCATACAGTTCAAATCCACCTCCCCCCCACCCCCACAAGTTGTGGTTTCTTCTCCACCTGGTGCACAAAATTTAGGGGTACATTTTTCTGAACCCCCCATCCCCAAATTTCTGAACCCCCCCACCCCCAAAATTCTGAACCCCCCACCCCCAAATTTCTGAACCCCCCCACCCCCAAAATTCTGAACCTCCCCACCCCAAAATTTCGAACCCCCCCATCCCCCAATTTTTCGTGGTGCTGTCCGACCCCCGACCCCACCCCGAAATAGGCGTAGCCATTTCGTGTCTAGGGGACGGTCGTTGGGAGAAATGTCTCGGGGGGATATAAATTTTTCGGGGGCCTTAATGAATACTTGGGGTTCTCCGGCAGTTGGGGAACCAGTGGGGCAAAATTTTAAGGGAGAACCCCATAGGGACCGGAGAGAAACTTCAGTACATGTGTTGGGGGGACCAATTTCCGGCCCATCTCACATCGTTTCTCAGTTTGCTTCTCCCCAAAACGAAAATTTGGGTAATTTAGGGGCGGGTAAACTACCCACCCCCTCCCCCAAAAATCCAGTGGACCAAAATTCCGAAAATTCAAATTTTCGTCGGGATTTTGATAATTTTATTTCGCCTCGTTTTGACGTTGTTCAGAGTACCCAAAGTGTTCTTTCTGCTATGGGGTTGCAAAATGGGGCGGCCCCTAATGGTTTGTCTGGGCCGTTGTCCGGGCAAGCCGGAGAGGGACCTCCCCTTCCCCAACAACCTCAAAATTTACTTCCACCCTCAAATATTTTGGGAAATGGGGCGGCCCCTAATGGTGTGTCTGGGCCGTTGTCCGGGCAAGCCGGAGAGGGACCCTCCCTTTCCCAACAAATTCAAAATTCACCCTTTCCTCCAAATTATTATCTCCCCCAAACTTCCCAAGGTGGGGCTGCAGCCCCTCCCCCCCAACGTACGTATTCTCTCCGGTCTCCTCAGGTCCGCCCGATGTTGTCGGGACACTCTCCCGGCAGGTCGGAAACGGCTCCTGCCCCCCTCCCATGGATTCAAATTTTTCACAAAATTTTGGACAAAATGTTTTGGCTCCGTCCGGTGTTGTCGGGACACTCTCCCGGCGGGTCGAAAACGGGACCTCTCCACCTCCTACTGGACCAAATTTTCAGCAAAATTTCGTGGAAAACGTTGCTCATTCAGAAAACGGGTCCGTCTATAATTCTGCGAACAGTCAAAATTCGGGTATTTTGTCTGAAGGGGGAAGTTCAAATCATAACACCCCCGCATCATATATGGAGCAGAATTTTGGTGGGGGGTACCACCCCCCAGAGCCCAATTACTTACCCAATACCCAAATTCCACATAGCATTCCAGCGGCCTCGGTGGCAGATTTTCAGAAAAATACGTACGTACCGCCGGTAAATTCTCAAGCCCCTCAGTTGTCTCATTTGGGTGGGCATGTCATTCCGCGGGACCAATGCGGAAACCCTCTACCAAATCGAGCCACGGCTCCTTCTCATATTTCAGTTCATTGCACCCCAGTTTGTACCGGGGGTCCTTCCGCACCAAAATTACATCATACACGGCCCCCCCCACCTCCCCCTTTACCAGTTCCCCACCCCAGTACTCAAAATCCCCCTCTGGCTTCTCCAAGTCGCTTAACTCAGCGTAGTGGCGTAAATGATCAGGACCCTAAATATTTTCCGATTCTCCCCCGCTCTTATGGACAACATTTGTGTGAAGGTGCTCAACTTGCAGCTCCTGACCCGCATCAGCAGCAAATTCCTCAACTTCGTTATTAACCCCCCAACGAACAGTTTCCGGTGGGGCAATACTTTATACGTACACCCGCAAATTTTGAACATGACCGGCTGGAACAGCAGGTCTTTCAAAATCAGGTCATTGCGGAACTAGACAGAAATCATTTGTGGGAGGGTCCCAACCAAACCTTCCGCCTCTCCGGGTACCGCCATATGTACCTCAACAGGCTCCTGAAAATCCATATTATATGGCAGATATGGTCGCCTCCCATGCCTGTGCGAGCGATTATGTATCTCAAAATCGCCCGCCTACCCGCAGCGAGGCCTCCCAGCAGCGGGGACAACACTCGTCTGTGTCCTCCTTATGGGAGGGCAAGGACTCAGTGCCCCCCCCTGCTGGACAGGAACCTCCGGGGGGCAACCCCCCCAAAATCCGGCACCTACCACCTTTCCGCCAGTTTCTAGTTCACAACAAGTATGTACGTACATACCGCCACCTCTTCAACCATCACTTTCCCCCCCTCCTCCAGGGCCCCCGCCTACCCCCTCATCTTTTCGAATCAGAGTTCCCATACGGTGCATACCGTGGGGTAAAAATCAAAAACGCCTAAAAATTCTCGTCACCCCACCCCTGAGACCATGCAACCAACGGACATTTCTGTCCCCAAATTTGATACTAGTCTTTTTCGGTATTATCTCGAGGTCCTAAGGGAGGTCCCTCGCTATGACCCAAAATATGCTTATTTTGAGGATTGGCTTCCTCAATTCGAATCGGCCGTGGCGGTTCATGCGGTCCCGGAGAACCAGTGGGGGCGTCTTCTCTGGAATAAACTCTCCGGAAAAGCTCAAATTTTTGCCTCCCGTTCTGGCCCACAGGTCGTAGAGTCATACACTGGGTTTCTTGAATTGATAAAATCTCAATTTCCAAAACCTCAACTTTCTCTACGTGATAGATTTTCTGCCTTTGCCCATCGAAAACAACTTCACAACGAATTTGTTCGTCATTATATTTCTGAACTGCAAGCTATGGCCCTCGACCTGTGGGACACCCAGGAGGAAAGGGAAGAACAGTGTGTTCAACAACTTTTTGCCGGAGTCCATGACAAGTTCGCCCTTGCACTGGCCTCGCTCTACCAGAGCTCTCTAACGCCCGACCATGCAGGATGTGCGTCGTATCATTGGCCGTCTGGAGTCTCGCGAAGCCAGGGCTCCGGAGGGCGACACCTTATCATACGACTTGCCTATTTATTATGTCGAAGAAGGCGGTTCTGATAACAGACCTCAGAACCAAAAAACTTCAGATTCAACCTCACAGGCAAATTTAGAAGTTGCTGCCTCCCGCCTTGGTTTCCGAGAGATGAAGGACTGGTTCGAACAACACATCCAGGAAGCCTTAGCCAAATGGGACGAAGAAAAACGTAAGAAATTTTCCGCTCCCTGCAGGTATTGTAAAAAACGGGGACACCCTCCCGAAAAATGTTGGGAAAGATATCCTTCAAAAGCCCCTCCCGACTATAAAACTCGCCCCCTCCAGGACCGAATTGACCACGTTTCTTATAATCAGTCGCGTTATTCCCCTCAATATCAGCCACCAGCGAATCAACAACAGTACTGTCAACCCGTTAATTATACACCACCCCCTCTGTCTACACAGTATGTTCAGCCTAACCCACAACAATCTCAACTTTCTGCTCCATCTTCCACTCCTCAACCCTTGTTTCCGCCTAACCGTCGCATCCCCTGCCCCGGTTCAAAATTTTTACCCCACTCCTGCTCAAACTCAAACTACTTCTCCAACTCCGTATCAGCGTATTGTCATGGCAAATGCTGGTATTCCGGAGTTGTCACAAAATTTTGTACCTGCGTCGGATTCGGGAGTGGGAGCTCAAGCTGCCCCTCCCTCGGGTGGGTCAGCTCCCCCTTCCACCGGAGTCACTTTACAACAAGCAAATCAGATGTTCAGTCAATTTCAAGTTTCTATGGTGTCTGCCCGGCCAGGTGGCGGTCCTGCTCCGTGGGGGGAGGGGCCCCTCCAGTCTAGTCCGGAGGCGCTTTCAATCTCCACTGAACTTGATTCCCGACATCTTGATTTGTCAATGTCAGAGGCCCAATTGTCAAGCGTTTTCTCAAAAGTAGTTCATAATTTGACCCATCTACAGGCAATTCATCGAGATACGTATAATTTTATGCAAGAGTATCATTACGCCTTGTCTAACCAAATGCGTGAAATGGCACTTCTATTGAAACGTTTATGCCCTAATCAATCGGAATACGACTCGATCATGTTTGTTGAAAAACATCCACCCTCTACCTGGGCCGCGGGTTTTTCTCCGGTTCTCGGGGGAATGCCCCCTCCCCCGACAGCACAGACACAGAGTGTCTCAGTGGCCACGGAGACGGAACAGTCCACCGTTATCGACACCGTACAAGATAAGGAAAATCCTGTCTCAGGCCATTTAGGTTCCGTAGCAGTGACTCCGGGGGCCTCGGCTGGAATCGAATCCGAACAGGTATTAGCGGCAGCGGACAATATGCCCGCTATTTTAGTAACATCTGGGGCCGCAAGAATTTTGGCGATTTTAAATTCCGGAGAGTCGATTTCTATTATTAGTCCCCGAACGGTGCAAAGAATCCTGGCTAGTGGGGCGGAGGTTCGTTTTGATCACCCTGATCCTATCACTGCCGTCACTTCAAACAATGCTCCCCTAAAAATTTCAGCCAAAGTTTTTGTTATTTTCACAGTGGGATGCAAAGAATACGGTTGGTCTTTTCATATGGCACCCGAATTCTACCGGGATATGTTAATTGGCACTGATTTTATGAAAATGTTCCAGTGGGATTTGTTATTTTCTTCTAATGAGGTTAATATGCAAGGCATACGCCACCCTCTACTTTCGGCGGTTGATATCCGTGCTGAATTTTTAGCAAATTGGTGTGATGAAACTCCGGCAGTGATGGCAGTGGACGTAGTCGTTCCCCCCACCTCGGAGGTCTGGGCGCAGGCTCGAACCTCCTCCGCTGTTCGGGGACCACTGTGCTTTATCGACCCTATGGAATCTTTGTTGTCTGAACATAAAGTTCTACCTTATGCTGGGGTGGTACAAATTTTGGAAAATTTCTTCGAACTTTTAATGGTAAATCCAACTCCATCACCAATTACAATTCCGTAGGCCACAGTACTCGGGTCGGTTACTCCCGTGCGGGATTATTCCGCTCGAGAACCTGTCTTGTGTGACCTTAATATTTTCACTCCAGCTCAAGTCCATTTAGATGAATTCGCACGCGATTTGCTTTTTGCTGTTGACGCACGTATGGGGGACCCTCCACTCCGGGAAGGTTCTCCATTCGATCCATATCTACAGCAAAAGGCTCAAGATGATGAACAAATCGTGTTGCAGTGTCATGAAGAAAATATGGACTCGAATATTTTTTCAAAAGAGGGGGTAGGCCACCCCCTAGAAGAAGAAAATTTGGAACTAGAAGTTGTGAAAGAAAATACCACCCTAGCAAAGGCATTGTCTACTCCCCCGGAACCTCAAAAAATTTCAAAAGAGGGGGTAGACTCCCCCTCATCAGTCCAGACAACTGTTTTAAAACCTTCTTTAATCCCTTCAGAACATTTAGCACCCTTACCTGAAAATTTGAAAAGGCCTTTTCCATTAGTTTCAGTGGGGTTTTCTGACCAGCTCCAGTATTGGGTTGAAGATTCCCCAGATTGAAGATTTATTACCCACTCCGGGCTGTACGAGTTCAAGGTTATGCCGTTCGGACTGTGTAATGCTCCGTCAACTTTTCAACGCATCATAGATCGTATAATGGAAGGGTTCACGGTATATATTGATGACATTTTAATATCTAGCGCCTCTGAATTTGATTATTTGGATAAACTTCTTGAAATTTTTCTACGTTGTTCGAGAGAGCGCGTCATCTTAAAATTGTCAAAATGTGAATTTGCAAAATCCTCCATGCCCTTTTTGGGTCATGTTTTGTCCGCCTCCGGGATCTCCACGGATCCGGAGAAAATTCCCGTTGTCAAGGATTTTTCTGTTCCACAAACTGTGAAAGATGTCCAAAGTTTTCTGGGTTTAGCGGGTTATTACAGGCGATTTGTTCCAAATTTTTCCAAAATTGCTCATCCCCTAAACTCTTTACTCAAAAAGGATGCAGAATTCATTTGGTCCAGTGCTTGTCAAGCGGCATTTGAAACCCTAAAGGAAAAACTGATTACGGCTCCTGTATTGGTGTATCCGGACTTTTCAAAACGGTTCACCTTGGCCACGGATGCCAGCTTTTTAGGTATTGCAACCGTCCTCCAGCAAACCGACGAGCAAGGTAAATTTCATCCGGTTGCCTATGCCGCCCGGGCGCTGACCACAGCCGAAAAGAATTATCACGTAACTCGAGTTAGAAGCCCTGGCTATTTTCTTCGGGATCTCATATTTTCAACATTATTTGATTTTATATGAATTTGATGTTATAACCGACCATAAAGCACTCGAGTATATGCTGGGTGACCAAGTGGTACCTAAAACTGCCCTTGGTCGAATAGCCCGGTGGAGGGCCTTTCTACGTTCTTTTCGGTTTCGGGTAATTTAGCGCCCGGGTGTCACAAATGGTGCTCCGGATGCACTGTCTCGAAATCCTCCTGAGATACCTGGTTCTTTTGCGGATCATCCTAAAATTCCCGAATTTCTTTTTGCAATCACGAACATGGAGGACGAATATGAGGGCCCTGAGGACCCGCTGGCATCCGAGGCCGGAATTGAAATTTGGAAACAAGCCCTACAATCGGATCCTTTTACAGCAAATATGTTGAAATTTCTACAGGACAAAACTCTTCCGCAGAATCCTGTGGAGGCGTACACTGTACGTAAAACTTCCTCGGACTTTTATATTGAAAATGAAATTTTACACCGGAGGCTTAAGTTCAAACGCCGTGACCCCCTAAAGTTGATAGTAGTCCCCCGGGATTGTCGCAAGTATGTATTCGACGAATGTCACAATACATTGTTTGGTGGATGTCACAACACCCAAACGAACAACACCCAAACGAATGAACAAACCCAAACGATTGCTAAAAGTTTGCTGAAAATATTATCGCGGTTCACGGAGCTCCCCGAGAAATTCTTACGGATAAAGGCACTCCGTTTTGTTCTGCCCTGATGGAGTCCTTGTGCAAACTTTTGGGGACTAAAAAGGTACGTACTACCGCCTATCACCCTCAAACAAACGGGGCGTGCGAACGACTAAATGGAACCTTAAAGGGACTTTTACGGAAAGCAATTTTAGGATTCCATAAAGAATGGGATGAACTAATTCCCTGGGTTTTGTTCGCCTACCGTTCTACTCCCCACGCTTCTACCGGTGAATCCCCCTATTATTTATTGTTTGGATAAGATCAAGATCCCCGGTTATTTTCTCAAAATTTACTCAGTCGAAAAGACCCACTTGCTAAGGAATTTACTCCTTCTTACGTAGAAGATTTACGTGAAAACTTACAGTATTCTCGTCAAATTCTTAAAGAATATACTCGAGAGGTCTTGGAAAAACGTCGAGCTAATTATGATGCAAAAACTAAAGTTGTCGCGTACAAGGAAAATATGTTGGTTTGGAAGGATGTTTCTCAGGCGAACATTCCTCGGGGAGCTAGTCGAAAATACCTTCCAATGTTCCAAGGTCCCTACCGTATCATAAAAGTGGTTTCTCCCACAAATGTCGAAATTTTGTACACTCATCGTTCAGACGCTACTCCGGAATTGATCAATGTAAATCGTCTAAAACTCTTTTATTCATAATTCATTTCTTTTTCGCCCGGTTAATTTATCTCTCCTTGAGTTCTATTCTTTTAAAAAAATTTTTTTTAGAATTTTATCTTCCAAAACGAATAAAGTTTCTCAAAATTCATTCTCTTGATTTTGAAAATTTAATATCAACCTCAGTACTATTGGTTAACGTTTTATCTATTTTATCTAATATTTTCCTTTTTATCTTTACACTTTTATTATTACTCTTTTACCCCTTTGCTTGCACTTTACTAATTTATTTTGTATGTTATGTAGTTGTCTAGTTATTTCAGTAGTACGCGTATCTAGTATCTAGTACGCGCTTGTTTGCTTCTGTTGCTCTCTAGTCAGTGCCTTTGGCCGATTTCTGGAGAACGTTTTGATAGGTTTTCAATAAGTTTTTCTAATTCTTTTCTTGTTTTTAGCACCATGCCATACGGAACAGCAAAATTGGGTAAGTCTAAAAAGGCACAACCAGCCAAGCGAGTGATTTCTATTCCTCTACCACCTGTGTCAGAGGGGCCGGAGTACGAAATTCCAGCTGATATTTGGCACCTCATAAAATTTAGCCAATTTGATCCTACGTGGGACACTATGCCGTTCCCACCGACACCTGGGTATAGAATAATTGCTGGGGGGGCACCCTCTGTACGAGAATCAAAATCACTTTTTGCTTTTGCGGTTGAAGATAAAAATTGGCCTTTTCCTCCCGAACCCGTGCCCTCTTCTATTTATTATGCAAAAGAATCCTCTCGCATGCAAAAAGTAGCAGCTTTATTTAATTGTTATCCTAATCCAGCCACTTTTGACCCGCCAAAACATCTTTTGGATTTGGGGGCACGCCCTATAACTCTCGCGGAGCCGGGTTTAACTACTCCTCCGGGATTGGTCGCTTATACCGACATTCGCCACGCGCGATTTCAACTCGTAGATCCGAAATTTATGCTGGAATGCCACTATCATAATATTGGTAGATCGCTTAGGGGAGACTTTCCACACCCTCCGCCAACGGAATAGTACGTATACGTATACAGGTATAGTTTTGGTTTCACAGTTTATGTTCTATATTTACTTCTATGTTTTGTGTTCCAGGATTGTGTTCGTTATTGCGGGTTGTGCTTTTCTGTGTGTCTACTAGATTCTACTTTTCCCGCAAATTCGGAAAGAGGTTAGCATAAATTTTCTCTCCTTTAGTGTGGTTTTTATATACGTATCTTAGCAATTACACTTTATAATGTCAACTCCTCCAAGAGTATGTTTTGACCCGCGTCCGTGTAGATATGATTTGTCAAATGCTGGTCAACCGATGTATGTGCCTCTCCGGGGTGAAGCTGCTCCGGGAGAACATCTTCCTCCGGTGTTAAATCTGGAATTGGAGTTGGGTCCAGGTGTACCTTACCGTGGGGGGTGGATCACTCCTGAAGATTTGCGCTATAAACATATTGCGGCTATGATTTTTGATCCTTCCGAATTAGATTTGCCTTCCTGTAAGAAATTTATTGGATTAGCCGCTCAATTTGGATATTTCGTGTTCCCGGCTTATTTTCAGCCTCCCCTATATTTACGCGAAAAAGGTGCTCCTACTTTGTATATGTCTTGTCCTTCGGCCCCTTTGTTGGTAAAAAACGAACACGAAGTTATTTTACAGAGATTATCTCCTTCAGTTTTGATCCAAAAATTTACGGACGCCATGGCGTCTCCAACTTTTCCGGCATCTCCGCCTCCTGGGTCTTTACTACATAACTCTACTCCGGAGGAAGATTCTGGTTAGGTACTAGGATGTTTTGTGTGTTGCACGTTTTGCTATATGTTGTTTTTGTCATGTTTATTATATATTTTTATTCTAGAAAGGTTGCGTCTATCCAGGAAATTCCCCTCCAAGCACATCGTAAGGTTATTCGGTGGGTTATACATTTTTTGTATTTTTCTAAGGCGTGTATGTAAAATGTCTGATCGTTTGGTGTACTCACAACAGTTGGTGGCTGCTCGTCGAAATGTGATAGGGTATACTCCTCCGCGCCCGGGGTTCCCTCCGATGAGATTTCCCATCCGTTCAGAGTTGCTTTCACCAAATTCAAGTTATCCTAGATTTGTGTCAAACGTTGAATTTCCTAACTACTCCGGATACCCAGTCACGTCAGAGTACCACTCTATGCATCATTCGGAACCCGAATTGGGAGTTTATTCAATATTTGATCCTCCGTTCAACATTATCGGGCATGGGCCGCCCTCCTCTCCTTCAGTGACGCCTCCTCCCTCGTATGGGTCCTTGCAAAGTCTACCCACAACGACGACTCAAAATTTGTCAAATTCTACTTCTATTACTGTAACGCGACCTCCTATTTCTACTTGGACATATACTCCTTCCTCGGGGTCCACCTCTCCTCCCCGAACTGTAAATTATTACTATGATTCAATTCCAACCATGTTGTCCTCTCCAAATTCTACTTGGGACACTTTTTCTATAGATGGGCATGTGCAACCGCGCTATCCCGCTGGGGCTGGGAGGTCTCCTACGCGTTATTCTTTACCACCAAATTTTCATCCCTTTTTACTTTCAAGAGAAGTTCAAACGTATGTTCCTTCGGTTTCTGTTCCCCTTGCTCCTCCTCCGCTTGCTCCCCCGGCCGGTGCACCCTCAGCTCCTAACCCTGTTCGTTTTCCTGCACTGATACCACCGGGAGGCTCGGTAAATGCTTGCACTGTTACCTTGTTTCAATTACCGTGGGGCCACCGGTTGGTAGCGAATTCCCCACGTTATGCTCGTCCGGGTATTTGTTCTCAGTGTGGGCAGCCGGCAGCACGTTTGTATGAAAGAGGGGATATTTTCATGTCTACCCCCCCCCTGGTTTTCTAGATGAAACCTTTACCGGGTCGCCATATAATAGTCTATCTGAAAATTCTCGTATTTTGGCTGAAGCCATAGTTTCGGATGTTTCGTTTTCGAGTTGGGACCCTGTCGATAGATGCCTTCGGCCTCAAAATCCTATCCCTTAAAAGATCAAAGCAGTGTTGATTTTGTAGATTTTCTGTTATGTGTGTACGTACGTATTGTTTTCTTAAGTTGTGTTTTTATACTAATTGATTTGTACTATTTGTTTATTTCGCATGATCAGGGGCTTATTTTTAAAAATTTATTTGAAAAGATTTAACATGTTTTTCTAAGATTCCATGAAATTTTATTGAATCTATATTTTGTTTAGATAATCCAAATTGCCTTCCAGTGTTCCTCTGGTGCGCCCATCAGTGCCGTCGGTCTGTACGTTTTCAAGGAATTATTTCAAATGTCAGATCAGTCTCCATCTGTTTCTCGAGCGATCGAGGTGGTCTCGGACCATGATTCTTCTGTTGAAGTTGTAAATCAAAATTCCCCGCCTGCTCTTCCAGTAGAAAGAAATTTTGCTCCGGTGGTCACTACCACGATTTCGGCGTCTTCTTCCTTGCCAAATTAGCCTATTCTCCAGAGGGCACCACATGTCCGCCCTAACTTTTTCCAGGAACATTCCTACCCCATCCCGATTCGACCTAGACAGCCAGTCGGGGACTTCACCCCTCCAAGACATTTCATGCAAAATTTTTCTCCGCCCTTTGCTCCGCGGGTGGTCCGTCCGGGTGCGCCTCCTCAAGGGACTCCGGTCCATATTGTGGTCAGGTACCCATTACCTGTTGGGCGCGTGCACCCCTACTTGGTGTCTCGTCCCGTTATGCCACGACTTATGCCGCGCGTCTTTCACCGTGGAGAATTCACCATGATGTATCATGGTTCAGGGGTCACTACCAACACGTGATTCGGGGTACCAGGAAATCCTCGTCCGCTCCATCCAGCTTTCGGGTCAGACACTTCTTATTGGTGGTGGGATTCTACCCACCAGTGCTTGCGCTCACGGGAGTGGTGAGCCAGTATCGGAGGAACACTGGACGCTGAAATTTTCGGCTTTTGAACTGAATTTTATTTTTGTATAAATTTTGCCAATCTTGTTTTATGCATTGTATACATGTTACTAATACATTTTTGTTTTGTGTTTAGGTTAAATCTGGTTGTGCTCCTACGGGCCCTTGTCATTCCACCTGTGGAATTGTGGTATTTGTTTTTGTGTCTGTAATTTAGTTTGGTTTTTGTACTGTGGGTGTATATGTAGTTTTTATCCCCTTTTCGCAGTGAAAATTCTGATAATTTCTGTCTCCACTCCAAAATTTTCTGAAATTTTGTGTAATGCAACGGGAATCAGATCAGTCGGAGGAGCCTAGTGCACCTGGAGGTGATGCTCAACAGGCCGAATTGCCTCAGGAGGAGGACGATCAGCCCTCCACAGTAGAAGTTTATCTCGACACCGAACCAGAGGGGGCTAGGCAGATGGGAATTGTCTAGTTTAGCTGTTGACCCACAACCTGTTCCGGTTACGGATCCTCCTTTCGACCCTACACAGATGATTTTTCTCAAGTTTGAACCTAACAAGGGTAGGAGTAAGGGCGACAAAATCTCGGCACACCTTCGTCCGGACCTTTCGGTCCCTACTGCACAGAACCCTCGGATTCCTGGGGTTGAAGTCCGGGATTTAGAAATTTTTGTCTCTGCGCCTCTCCGGGTAAATCCGTCTGTGATAACTTCTAAGGCGGAAAAAGTTCCGGGAGCTGCGAAGCGTGCCAAGGAGGCACTGCAGGAAGAGCAGGACTTCCGGGCGGTTGAGGAGCACGAGGACCCGGAGGAATTACCAGTAGATCATCAGCCAAGTCAGCTGAATTTGGCAAGTTTTCCGACTTCTCCTCCGGGAACTCCTCCTCATTCTCCACCTTTGTCCATGGATACGTCTGTTGGGCGTTTGTTAATTGACGAACGTCCGCGTGCTCGCTCTAGGTCACCTCCACGGTCGGGTGTGGGTGCGGTCGGTTCTGGGCGGTTTCCTCACTCCTGGAATCGTTCCGTTCCTACACGCTCCGGTCTCACCCTACACATGGATGACCTACTGGGCATGTACGCAGACGTGCCTAAAAGACCGACTCCTCCGGAAGCTGCTGAAGCTTCACGTAAATATTTTCAGAAAATCGCCGCCCGGACTGCTGCTTCGGCCGCTGCTTCGGTTGCTTCGGCTGCTGCCGCTGCTTCTGCTGCTTCGGCTACTACTGCTGCGTCTGTCGCTCCGGCTACTACTGCTGCTTCGCCGCTTCCGGAGCAGCCTGCTCCGATCCTGCTACCGCCGGCTTCAGTATCTATTCCGGTGAAGACCACCAAACTTCGAAAAACCGTGGTTCAGACGTCTACGGGGGAAGTCTCCATTGTGCAGCCTGTTCCATCTGCCTCAGGCATAAGTGCGTCCAGCAGCCAAGAATCGCTCACTCACTGTCCGCCACATGTTTCTGGACAGCCTGAGTCTTCTACCTTGGATTTTAGTCTTCTTCCGGGTGGTGGCTATTGTGTCGATCGTGGTCCCGGTACTCCTGGGGTCACGACCTCTACTTTGTTTCCAACTTCTGCGCCGCCTTTGACGACTTCTCTTCCGGGTTCCACTCCGGTCCGAGCGAAGCTTCCACCGCAGCAGGCTCCGGTTTCCCAAACTTCGGTGCGGAGGCTCCGGTGGTTCAGCCCCCTGTGGTTCCTGTTTCTTCGGCTCAGGCTCCGGTTCTCCGGCTCCGACAGGAGGGGTTGACTCCCCCCTTCCGCCCGTTTCTACTCTTCTTCCACCCTTGCGTTTCTCTACTCCCCACCGCCCTGCTCCGATTGGTCTTTCTCCGGCTTTGGATATGTCTATTGCAGTTTCCGGGCTTGACGACGTTCTTCGCCGTCTTGCTCAAGATTTATTTTTTCAGCTTTTACCTAATATTGGTACGCCGCAACAGCTTTTTGCTTTAGAATGGGTTGTCTCAACTCCAAATTTTTAATAAATTGGGAATTCCACCTCCCTGGAAACCTCTGGCTTTTATTCACGCTGTTCTGCAAATTGATACCGCTCACATGCCAAATTTATTCAAAATCTTTTATCCGGAACCCCCGGTTAACCCCCTACTGGATACGTCGGCCAGAGGCCTGTCCTCTTTGTTGAATTTAAATCTGTGTGGACTGTCTGGTGGGTCGGACGCTGCGGCTCCGGGTTCGGGCCCTTTGCGGTCTACTCCCGGTTCCGAGCTCCCGTCTGCTCTGGTAATGCAAGTCGTGGGTGTCTTGGATCAACCTGGGCTATCCCACCGCCCAGATATTCCTGCTGTTTTGGATGTTCCTATGCAGGAGGAGCCGGTGGTTCAGCTGCATGTACCGCCTCCACAGCCTCCGCCTCTTCAGGTTTCTCCGTATGCGGTTTCGCCGTTTGAGGGTCTTCCGGTGGACAGACAAGTTGTTTGGCCTGAGTCTCATTTTCTGTTTCCACCTAAATTAGTTTTGGATTTGACAGGCCTGGTGGCGGGCTCTCTTTCATCTGGGGCAGTTCCTACAGTTCTCGTTGATCAGCGTCCGCAGTATATTGTTGCACCCTTGGCAGGTCCGCATAAAGCTACTAATGGGTATGTCACATTATAAGTCGCAGGAAGTGCAGAAGGTTTCTGAGAAAATTGAAAAATTTGTCTCGAAAGTTGGAAATTTGTCTCGAAATATGTCTCGAAAGTTTCACAAACTTTCTAGACATTTTGACAAACTTTCCAGAAAGTTTGTCAAACTTTCTGGACACTTTGAAAAACTTTCTAGAAAGTTTGTCAGACTTTCTAGACACTTTGAAAAACTTTCTAGAAAGTTTGTCAAACTTTCTAGACATTTTAAAAGCTTTCTAGAATCTTTTAAACTTTCGAGACAAACTTGAACTTTAGAGACAAACGAACTTTCGAAACAACTTCTAGACATTTCAAAACTTTCAAGACATTCCAAACTTTCGAGACACTTGCTAAGTTTCGAGACATTTTTTAAGTTTAGAAACTGTAACTAAAGTAAATTTTTAGACAAATTTGAACCTTTAACTCGACAAAAGAGAGGGCCCAGCTTGAGATGTGAGACATTTTGAGTAAATTTTGAGGTGTCATCAGAAATGGCTGATGCAGACAAGAATCATTCGAAATAGAGTCTAAAAAGGTGCTTCAACAAGCTCAATGTATGCTGTAGATGATGTGAAGGCAGCCTGATCATTGGGTAATGGCACGTCCAAGTCCACAGCGAGTGCAGAAATCTGATGACAAAAATTCAAAGGTTGCAAATTGTCTTTAAATAAATCTGAAACGTTTGGACTTTTGCAATAAATTTGTCTCCATGTGTTTTCCAACTTTCTCAGAAGTTTGACAGAATTCCATGTAGCTTAGCGTCCGGTGGAGCAAAATCTGATTTGGTCAAAAAATCGGCCGTAAAGCGACCCCTGTTAAGTGTTGCTTCCATAATGAGAGGTCAAACTTAGCCAACTAATTCAAACTCAAACTTTCCAAGTATTATGTCATAGGTTGGATTGCTTGAGGTGGTAGTGTTTGCGCAGTGCATCTTAAAACAATATAGATTTAGCAATTCTTTGAGTTGAAAAAAAGATCTACACGTAATCGAAAAAATGAGGAAATTTACAATTTTTAACGTAACTTGCAAAATAGCATATATTCATTTGACATACTTTTGAAATCCACAGAGAGAGAGAGTCAAGCTTTCAAACATCGATTTCTCAAAACTGCAGAAACAACGGAAATTTATTTCTGTGCGTTGGTGTATACATGGAAGTGATATGAATCGCCTGTAATATTTGGCGAATGGCAAAATTGCTCCGTCCAAACTTTCTTTTTTGCAACGTTTCCTTATAGGCTGCCACTGATTACAATTTTAAAGCTGTAGGAATCATAATTTTTACTTAGCCTTTTAAAAATTTTAATGAGTTTTTGAAGTCTTACAAACAGTTGTCTGTTGAGACTTTTGCCAAATTGCAATTTTTATACTTCAAAGTTTTCTAACCGTAGCACGTTCACTGCACAATTCCAGCTGCAGATGAAATTACTCAACAACAAAAAGAACTGCTGCCTTAATTTTAAAAAACTTGCCGTTTGCACCGCAAGAGATTATAGATTTAAGGGGGGCCCACTATGAAAAATTTTATGGTCACGGATTTTGCTTATTTTCACACAAAATTTTATCATACATGTCCTGCACATCGAGTTTAAATTTTGAGTAGTTTTGTTCATACTCAACGAGTAACCGGCTATTGATTGCATGCAATTTGAAAATGGGAGAAAACGACAGTGCCATAGCAAGTAAAGGCAATTTACACCAGAATATCCTCGAGAATAGAGATTCATTCGGTTATATGTTTGATAACTGATGTAAACAGGATTTAGGGTAACTTTTAATGGGGAAGGTCTACTTTATGGCTTTATTTAGTGATTTTAGAGTAGCACCGGCGCTGGAAAGCCTTGGCCAAAAGTTGCTGACCCCAATTTCAACGTTGCAAAACAATCAAATTTGGCGGTTTTCAAATTTCAAAATTTAATTAAAAAATTTTGAAGGCCTAAATTAAAATTCCGCTGTCTACAAATCACCCTTCTTGATTGTATTTGTAACATAAACTGAAATTTGAACTGTTCCGTTTTGTCGTTGGCGAGATTTCTCTGGCGCACGGAAAAATCACCACTTTTCTCGTTTCCTATGTTTAACACATACCGACATCAACTTAGAGGTGAAATTAATCGCTAACCGTAAGAGATCCTACTTTAAATTCAAAAACCCATTAAAATATACCAATTGGACAACAAAATTTATATGTGAAAATGAGCAAAATCGGAGATAGTCGAAAAATCGATCAATAATGGACCCCCTTAAGCTAACATTTGGATGTATAAATAGTATTCTACTCAGAGTTAAGCGCGGTTGTGGATTTTCCCAGTGGAGGCGGCGCGGTCATATAGCCCTAACGCTCAGGTTGTGTCTGTCTAAGTCTATTCTGCCGAACTGTCACGATTGTATGCTTTCATTAGGAATGCTTCAGGGATGTTTCTGAAACTGACACTGAAACTAAAACGAGGTTTCAGTTTACATAGGTTCCAGTTTCCAGCACTAAAACTGAAACTGAAACTGAAACTATTCCGGGAGGAGACCTGAAACTGAAAGTGAAATTATTTTAGGCCACCGACTGAAACTGAAACTGAAGCTAAATAGAGTACAGATCTGCAACTCAAACTGAAGCTAGTGTTAATCTTTAATTAAAACTTGAAGTTTTGAAGGTTTAGGCAGCTATTTCGTTAATATTTTGCAGTGGAGGCCTAAATTTATGCTTTATATAATTTCTGAATGCCAGAAACTGAACTTACGAAATGAAACTGAAACTGAAACTCCGCCTCAAACTAAAACTGAAACTGTTTTGTGTTAACGACTGAAACTGAAACTGAAACTAAAATCGGTTGCTGAAACAACACTTTCATAAACTCATGCAAACTTTGACATTGACAATTGTGGTAAAAATTTAGTTTTTCTAGAGACTTTGGTTAAGGCGAAATGAGTTTGTTTCCTCTTTGGACGACTTTTAAGGAATCTAAAATAAAAGTGAAGTAGACTGGACTCTTTGTGACAGGACAGAATTATTTTAAAAATATGAGCTCAGTTGGCATGTATCAATGCGTATAGCTAATAGTCAGTTACAACCTTTGCAGTACCTAAATGCTTTCATTGTAGCATAGCGGCCGTACGGACTAAGGCTAAAGTTAAAATACCAGCTCATGCCAGCCAGCTATTAAGTAAGAAATAGCGAACGACTGTATATCGATAGGCTAAATAACTTTCAGATTTATCGATTGATAATTTATTTGATACTGACTACTGAGGCAGATTGTTCACGTTAAATATTCTGAGTAGAAAAGCTAAGATCATGTGATCAGCTGAAATCAAATACCAACTTAAGGGGGGGGGGCTACGAACGGGTTGGCACGACATCGTCGGAGAGACCTACTTTTCCCCCCAACGTTAGCCAACATATCAAATTAAAAAAGTTTAGGGTGGGCAACAATATATCTCATATACACCGTTTTTGGCAGGACGCCAAAGTACAGATTTTAGTTCGAAAAATGGGATTTTTCAAAAAGGTTTTTTCAGCTCTGGTGGATTAACGGTTTGACCAATTCTGAAACTTTCAGCCATAAATGTTAACTGTTACTAGTGCTAAATATTAAAAGTATTCCGGCTTTCGAGCGTTGCTTCCTCCTTCAGCTATAACAGCTCAAAGTTTGAAATTTGGCAAAAAGTTGCAATGTGACCGTGCGCCGTTTTCGATCTAATAAAATTGACAGCCCCTAGCCTACCCCAGCTTTTTACCAAATATTAGGCTCTAATAGGGGCAAACTGTCTGTGAGTTTCAAGGGTTTTGGTTTTCTGGTTAGTGTGCTAGCAAACTTTTTGTTAAGAAATAATCCTTATTTTTAAGCCTGAATAGCTAGCTAAGCACAGTAAAAATGGGGTCAAAAATTTTTTGTCTCCGATTTTGCCGAAAAGGTGGTTATAGGGGTTATTTGAGCTACTGAATCCGAATATGAAATCCGTTTTTTGATACGACGCTTCCTTCGTTCAGTAGGCGCTTACAACTGTCTTAGAGCTTTTTGGAGCGATCGCCATCCATACTTTGAGAAATTAATCTAGCATTTCTAAACATTGGAGCGAGGTTTGGTGACATAGCTTTCGGCACATCTTGGTACACTCACTGGCCTGTAATGTGCAAAGTTTCAGCCGATTCTGCCACAGTACTTTGGAGTAATTGGCTCACATCTTCGAAATGGCACCAAATAACAGCGGCAATATCAATAATATAATCCAGCACTGAGAACGCAGGTATTAACGAAATCACGTCATTTATGCCAAAGTTAAGACAGATACTTGGAGTATTAATTGGAGCAAAGTTGGGTTCATTTGGTAAACCACAGCTCATTAGACGTTAGTTAGCCTCCACCCGTATAGACCTACAACACCCAATTTTTCGCACTTTGATTGTATCTCACAGAAAAGTATTCATTGATCTAAGGATTATTTTATACGATATGAAAGCGCTATATGTCAGAACTATTTCTGAAAAAATTTGGGTGCCGTACCTTGCCCATAGCGATCAGGGCGAGGCGAAGTTTGTGTACATGAAATGTCGAGCTTTGGACCGACAACACCAACTTCTGATGGCTCCACAGGACGCTATGCTGCATGGAATTCTTTCAAACTTTAAACTATTTTACACCAAACCTAATACTATTATGTGGCAAAAGACTAGCTAGCTTTTCCAACATCGAACTTTTAGTGAAATTCGTAGCCCCCCCCCCTTAAATAAATAAATTCCCTAATGTAATGGATTGCAGTTACCGTACGCCTCGAGATATAACTGGACGAAAGTTTAGATATTGACATTTTATTTTTATATCAGTTTAACATCTCCGACACTAAAAGTTAGCTCATTCTTTGAATCTACCTTTAATATAACAGATCAATTTCTAATTTTTCTTATATTCAAAACTAAACTAAATTGTTTTGGTGGTTATTTCAAATTTCATTCTTAATTGTCTGTCGTTTCCTTGGTCTATTTACTCTCACATTCATAAATCTAACCTTCTGACCTGCGCGCTGACGACGATAGGACTAGAAAATCTGACAGCTGTTAATTTGTCTGCAGTTAGAACTATAGAAGTAATCAGCGCACAGAATAACTAATGTTTCGTCCAAGACTTTCAGACATTTTGGACTGAGGCCAAAGGTTACTTTAGTAGCAGACAAAACAACTGCTTTCACCAGCCAGCAGTAATTTAATACTAAAAGAAAGGAATATAACTACATACTTCCCAGAAATGCTGTTTCATTTCGTGAAGTGACGAGAAAAGACGACTCTATCTTTCACAAGTGCAGATAAGCGTTGTGTCTTTCCACAGCTGCTTCGTCGTAGTGAAATATATATGCAACCACTGCCCTACCTCAAGTTTTGACCAAACATTAGAGTAAAAGGACAAATTGTGTGGAAGAATATCTTAGAAACGCAAAAACTAAGCCAATTTTGTTGCAAAATAGTGTTCATTATAGGCATTCAAAAACTTAGCTAAGTGGTAAACTGGAGCAAAAACGTGTTTGCCTCCGATTTCTGTTGCAATGTAATGTTGCACCTGTCAACGACTCTGTTGTAGAGTTGGGGTTAGGGTGCGACTTCCACCAGAAGCAAACTTTTATCCGCAAAAGGCATGTTTAAGCCATTATTCTGCAGCTGGCAAAATATTTCTCTACAAACAATACTTTATCTGAATATGCACCATTGTAATTCCCGCTGCTGTCTTCCGAATTTTTGGATACTTTGCAGTTTTTGAAAAGCGGCATTTGAGTCACTCTCCGAATTTTTGTGTTGCCTACTTTCCAAGGGAAGGGAACCTTGTTATTGGTCTGTGCTTATTATTATCCGTCTGTCCCCACTCGGATCTCGAGATTAGTTGGACCGATTTGACTAAAATTTTGCATGTGGATTTAGGGTAGGGTGAAGAGCTCCCAGACACCTGGGGGGCTCCTCCGATGTGCCATGCGAAAGTACTCAATACGGTGATGTTGCACACGGTCAAAACTAACAGTAACTGAAACCATCCGATATTGGTATCATTCGAAAGCTCTTGATGAGCTGCGAAAAAGTTGTAACAAGGTCAAAACCTGAAAATGTACCAAGGTTGAGTTTTGATCCTCGATACGCTGATATTGCAAACATTGGCCAAAAATAGAAGTCGTCGTTCAAAATTTTAGAATTTTGACCCTCGATGCGGTGACGTTGTAAAGATTAGTTAAAAATAAAAGTTGTGAAATTAAACAAGGGATTGCAAAAATAAACATATTAGATGACTCAGAACTGACACAGAAGCTGAGATATAAAAATAAGGTTGTTGCTTGAACAGTTGCAAATACATGTGGAACCAGAAATATTTATTTTTGGGTGAAACTTCGACTGAAAGTGAAACTTTTTATATTAGGACTAAAACTGAAACTGAAACTATTTTACTTCATCGACTGAAACTGAAATTATTTTGGGATGACGACTGAAACGAAGACTCAGGCTGAAACTGAAATTATTTTTGCCATCCGACTGAGACTAAAACTGAAAGTAACTTAGGTTTATTCCTGAACGGGAGGTCGAATTTCTTGTGGAAGCAAATTCGGGTACCCTTTGTGGAGGCAACTTTTTAGTAGCAAAAAAGCAAAAAGCAAGAGTTAGCAAAAAATTGTAATTTTAAGTGAAAAATTCCAGCGGTGCCTGAAATTTTTTGAAAATTTTTGTCGTAAAATCTATATTTTACCCCTTGTGACCAATTATGTGCATAGGTTGCAGATTGAAACTGAAATTATATAACATGGGCTACTGAAACAACACTATCTAGAGCTGTGTCTGGACCTGACCTACTTTGGGCCGGTTTGGATCGGCAGGCCCAGTTGCATCTTAATTGAACGTACTTCAATTTTTACCATACTATTTTGCTATTTTGAGTCGATAACCGAATTTAAGCTTTCAGCAGCTGTCAAGTCGTAAACACCGGCACTCTCGATTGTGTGTCACTGTTACAGTGTTTTCTGTATACCGGACCACCAATTTGAATTTGACCCGACCGACCCGGAGCCCGGCCCGATTGGTTTAGCAGACCCGTTCTCGAGCTCGGAATTTATTAACAGAACTACTCTAAAGTCTGACACAAAAATGTGTGTACAAAACCTGTAAGGCCTCCAGTGAACTCAATATACGCCATAACCCCATAAAACCATATATTTTCGGAATCCTTGCAGCGAGATGAACATTTTTATAAAATTTAAAATTTTTTAAAATTTCAAAAATTTTAAAATATCGGTTTTTCGGGGAATTTTTCGGACCGTTCAAGCTATTCAGCTCATTCCTTCAGAAAAATTTTCCCGTCCGAAGACGCATCAATTGACACAAGAACGAAAAAAATCGGTTGAGAAATAAGCATCTTATTCCAAAATTTCATTTTTCCATTTCCTTTGATGTTTGCCGCTTTTTGCAACTTTGACTGGTTATTACTCGCGACTCGCTCAACTTAAAATTTTTTCGATTAGATTTTCAGGACCGCCTAGGCGTCCGCTTTGACCTGATATATGTGGTATTTCAAATTTTGAAAATCGATTTTTTTGAAAAATACCACTTTTTGACCAAAAATTTCGGCAAAGAAGATTTAGCAAAAGTGAATAAAAATAACATAATCATAAAGTTCAAGCTGAGCTGAATCCAACTATATAAAGCTTTTCTTGCTGCGACTTATATTGCGCCAGCAATGAATTTTTAAACAATATCCCTTATTTCAGCTGGTTTTTGGCTCTCTTTGATGTTGCCGCCGTGATTTGACTGAAGCAGTGTAAACTAGCAAAACTAGCTGAAATAAGGGATATTGTTTAAAAATTCATTGCTGGCGCAATATAAGTCGCAGCAAGAAAAGCTTTATATCGTTGGATTCAGCTCAGCTTGAACTTTATGATTATGTTATTTTTATTCACTTTTGCTAAATCTTCTTTGCCGAAATTTTTGGTCAAAAAGTGGTATTTTTCAAAAAAATCGATTTTCAAAATTTGAAATACCACATATATCAGGTCAAAGCGGACGCCTAGGCGGTCCTGAAAATCTAATGGAAAAAATTTTAAGTTGAGCGAGTCGCGAGTAATAACCAGTCAAACTTGCAAAAAGCGGCAAACATTAAAGAAATGGAAAAACGAAATTTTGGAATAAAATGCTTATTTCTCAACCGATTTTTTTCGTTCTTGTGTCAATCGGTCTCGCTCCATTAAAAGTAGGGAGAACCTCTTATCCCAAATCTCCGTAGCTGTGCCCCGCGAACACCTGTGTATGTCTAATTTAATAGTTTGAAACTGTAGTGTGAGGGAAGGGTATATATTGCACGAACCGTTTATTACCAAATCCAGATTCAGATTTTACTGATGAAATGTATTGTACCAAAACTCTTCAGGCATATTTCGAGACATTTTTTCATATTTCGAGACATTTTGAAAATATTTCTAGACATCAATCAAATCAAATCAAATCAAATATCGTTTATTGGCCCATAAAAACACGTCAATACAATAGCCAAAGCGAACACATGTACATGGACATGGTCGTAAATAAGCTGTATGTAACGTATACGTACGTACATTACAAATGTATACAAATGGAAACAAAATAAAATAACATAAATACCCGTTACAGTAACAAACAAACCAACAGATCGGCTAGAAGTTGCAAAATTTGCACGCATATATACATGATTACGTGCGTACGTACTAGTCATTTCCACTTTTTAGATAACTAGTAAAATCCAGGGCAGCTAATTTTTTCTTGAATATGTTGACACTGTTCGCAGTGATTACCTCAGATTCTAACTGGTTCCAAATAGGTATTACCCTATTAGTAAAAAAGTTTTTCCTGCAATTAAGTCGGTGCTTAAAGGTTTGCAATTTAAGAGAATGTCCCCTGGTACCAGCATCCACAGAGTAAGTAAAAACCTCAGCAGAGTTTACACTGTCTAATTCGTATATTATCTTATAAGTTTGGATTAGGTCAGCTTTTAGCCTGCGGGTTTCAAGCAGTTCGAGGCCAGATAGCCGTAGTCGGTCTTTATACGAAAGGTGAGCTAACCTCGGGATTCTTTTAGTATAACGTCTTTGAACTGCTTCCAGTTTCGCTACGTCTTGTTTAAGAAAGGGTGACCATACACACGAATTATACTCCAGTATTGGCCTTACATATAGCGAAAACATGGCTGCTAAAAATTTTACATCTCTACAATTAAAGGTCCTGAAAATCAAACCAACCTTTTGATAGGCCTTAGCACAAATCTTGTCACAGTGAGATGCGAACTTCAAATCTGGCGTAATATACACACCTAGGTCTTTGACAATTTCAGTTTTAGGAATTGCACTGCCATTTATTTCGAATGCTCCAGTCAAATAGGGGGCACCAATTTCGAGTAGTAAACTTTTATTGCAGGCAATAGAAAGCTGGTTTTCGGAAGCCCAGTCAAAAACATTTTTACAATCTTCACTAAAGCTTCTGAAGTCTTTTTCAGCACAACCAGAAAAGTATATTTTTGTATCGTCTGCAAAAATTTTAACATTCGCACCAGTAACAACATCGGGGAGGTCATTTATATAAATTAAGAACAAAACAGGCCCAAGTACACTGCCCTGCGGTACCCCACTTAACACCTTCCCAACGTCTGATAATACATTATTAACTTTCACATACTGAGATCTACCATGCAAAAATGCGCTCACCCACCGTAATATTTTACCCCTAATACCATATGAACTAAGTTTGCTGGTTAGTTTTGCATGAGAAACAGAATCAAATGCTTTACGTATATCTAAATAAAGTACTTTAATGGCATCCTTGGCATCCTGACTTGCCGTCCATGAATTGACACATTCAAGCAGCTGTGTTTGTGTGGATCTGCGAGACATAAAACCATGCTGCTCTTTGGTTATTAGTTTATTTCTTTCGAGGTGATCAAGAATGAAAGATTTTAACACCTTTTCCATAATCTTGCAACAAATACATGTTAAAGAAATTGGCCTATAATTTTCGGGTGCGGACCGAGAACCTTTTCCCTTGTAAATAGGAACAATGTGTGCCAATAACCAGTCATCAGGTAATTTTTCTTCCTGTAGAGACTGTTGAAAAATTTTCTGCAGGGGCCGACTAAGCTGAGTTTTCAACATTTTCAGAAAACGGGCAGGAATGTTGTCTGGACCTGGAGCAGAGTTCATCTTCAAACTGCTGATAGCTTTCTCAATTGATGTAGTCGTAAACAGAAAATTTTCTAGAGCTATGTCGAAATCTTTTTCAGGTAGACTTACCGAATTTCCATTATCACGTACAAAAACGGACTCAAATTGGCGATTCAAAAGCGTTGCTTTCTTCTTATCATCATCTGCAACTGTATTTTCAACAACTAACACGGGGATATTTTCTGAAGAACTCAACCTACGTTTAACATAAGAGTAGAAAGCTCGATTTGAGGGAGTTTGCACAAATTTAAGCTCGTTTTCGAAGTGAAAAGATTTGATGGCAGAATCGCATTTTGACGTGATTTGTTCAAAACGAGTTTTATTTTCAATGTTGGGGAATGTTAGCAATGATAGCAATAGACATTTCAAGAATATGTCGATCAATTTAAGATTTTTAGACAATTCAAACTTTTGAGACATTCGAACCTTCTAGACAACTTTCGAGAAATTAGCTATCTTTCGAGAAAACTTTCGATACTTTCATTTTTCGAGACTTTCATTTTTCGAGGCATTTTTGTGGAAATGTCTAGACATATTTTCAAAATGTCTCGAAATATTCTGGAAATGTCTAGACAAATTTTCAAAATGTCTCGAAATATTCTGGAAATGTCTAGAAATATTTTCAAAATGTCTCGAAATATTCTTGAAATGTCTAGAAATATTCTCAAAATGTCTCGAAATATGAAAAAATGTCTCGAAATATGTCTAGACAAATTAACCACTTTCTCAGAAACCTTCTGCATTTTCTGCGACTTATAATATGACATACCCATAAGATCGTCCGTGAGCGTGGCTTGGCCAAAATTCCTCCGGGGTTGGAAAGGTTTAATGAATGCCCTCCCAACTTTGCTGATTCGGACAAGCAGTTGCCGTGTGGCACACAGCCATACACGGGGCCTCAAAAGGTTGACGAAGCCTTTTGGCCAGGTGTTCATTATCTTATCCACCATTACCCGAACATGGTCCCCTTTCGGATTCACTCGGAACCTTACTGGAAGATAGCTCGCCTTCCGGACCTCCAGTCCAAGATTGACGGGTCTTCCTTGAACCCATACTTTATTGCTATCTACAATTTCTGGGATGACGTTTTTCGTCGGAATGATATCCCTTTTGCAGTGACGGATAATGTCTATGACAACTTTCTGCAGTGCATCAAAAATCTCTTTCCAGGGGCTGAGGTGCATTGCACCCCTACGGAGCACAAGTTCGTCACTTCAGACGGATCTCCGTATCCAACTCTGGACCGCTATCGTTGGACAGTTCACCTGGACTTTCCTCCGATCTACCGTCGGGGTGTGTTAGAATTTGACTCCTTCCGACTGGTAGGGCAGGCTGGCAATCTGTGGGCCGCCACTGCGTCTGCTGCGGCTAAAATCTTTCCGTTCAGCAACATCTATCCTTTGTATCTCACGGCTCGCGGTCCGCCTTCTAAATATGTCAAATTTATCACTAAGATCACCAAGGACCTCGCTACCTTGGCAGAGGATACGGTCACCAAAGTTTGGGCCCACTCACATAATCAGGCTCATAAAGCAGCCATGAATCGCCAGGTCATCTGGTTCAAAGGCCCTGGTGCTATGGCTTCCAATATGTGGATCGTCCAACCGGATCCTCTTTCTGGTTCACAGGATATGGTCTACATCCAGTGGGGGGAGGACGAATTTGGTACCTCTGAACAGCTGTACCATTGGCGTAAATTCGAGGACTTTTTCGGCCTCAAGGAACCGGCTCGGGTCGTGGACTCTATGGAGTGCTCCTTCCAAGCCAAGTATCTGGCTGAGGAATTTATGGCCAAATGGATTCCGAGAGAATCCGCCTTGCGTCAAATGTGGCACGCAAAAACGGGTCCGGGTTCCTTGATCCGAGCACTCATAATGCTTGATGTCATCCGGGCCAAGGCGGCCTCTTGTCCTCAGTTTCGCCGTTGGCTGCACGACACCGGCGTGGCCTACCTGGTCGAAGCGGTGCCTGGTGACTCCTACTGGAGTTGTGGCTACGATGCCTTGGAGCTTCAGGCCATGCCACCGGCCCGCCGCCGTGAAGTCCTTACTGCCGAAAACCCTAAAGGGCAGAATTGGATGGGTAAAATCTGCATGATCGTCCGGCGGGAACTTTTCCCACAGCTTCCTCATGAGCTGGCGGTCCGCGAGGCTGAGCAAAACTTCCGGGAGGCTATTAGGTACCCTGCACCTGTGTAACTGTCTTTTGTGTATGTGGTGGGGTGGGATATTCACATGGCCCGTACTAGGGGGGTACTGTATCTTTGTTATGTTTTACTTATGCCTGGGGGGATTTGTTCTTTGTTCTTACATGTCATCTAACACTTACTTTTCTGATGCAAATCTGATTCTCTCCTCTTGAATACGATTTTCTTGCACTTGATAAACGTATTCTTTTCCTTGCATTTTCATGTTTTCAACGTTTCAATTAAAAGTCGAGTAGTCTTTTCAAAGCGACTTAAATTTTGTGAATTCTTATATATATTCTATTTTTATCTTGCGTTCGACTTTGTAACACTTTGAAGGCGACTAATTTGCATACCTAATTTGCATACAGAGCAATGCCTCTCTAAACTCTTTCAGTCTTGTGTTGTTGTTGTTGAGCCTGCTGTCTGTCTACTTGTATTAAAGTGAGCTGTGTTGCTTAGTGCTAGCGTTACAATTATTGGAGGTCCCACCTTTCTCATTGATTTTTGTCTGTGTTGAGCAGTGGCAGTGTGTTGCTGTTCAACCCTGACACCTTATTCCTGTCACCCTTTCTGATCAGTGCGCAATCGAAATGGTGAGTAATTAAAGAGGTTCATAAATTAACTTTTGTTAATTAGTATTTTGGGTTCAAGTTTGCTACGTCAAGGGGTTTTCTCCTTCGACTAGCAGTCCAATTGGACAATTAACAATTATTTGATTCTTTTGATTAATACAAGAGTAATCTTATACGAACCCAATGACCTCTGAAGAGCTGAACAGAGACTTGCGTGCTTTAGAACGTAGGTTAAGTAAGCTGGAAGAAGAAAATGCAGCTTTGCGTCGTCAAAATACCGAAGTTAAAGAACAGCTAGCTGCTGAAAGTAAAACTTCAGGTAATGAACAAAATGACGACAAAGGGTCAACATTGACCAGATTTACTGGTGATCCTGGAAAGATAGACTGCCGGGCATGGCTCAGATTATTTGAAGCAAAGGCAGAGTATCATAACTGGAGCAAAGAGCAACTGACAAAAAAGTTGATTGGCTCATTAGGCGATCCTGCTTTAGCCTATGCACAGGATCTTGACCAGCAGATTAAAAGCTCATACTCTAGTCTAGTTTCTGCTATTGAAAAGAAGTATAGGGCCCAAAATAGTGACTTTTATGCACTTGCTTTAACCAATTGTCGGCAGAAACCAAATGAAAATGTGATTCAGTTTAGCCATAATTTACTTGAATTGGCTAAAAAAGCGTTTCCTCCTTCGCCATCGCAAGCAGTGCTGGACGCAGAAATTCGTCGAATTTTTATAACCGGTTTGAATTCTGATATCATGTGGGAAGTGCTACACGCTAGCCCCCAATCATTTCAAGAGGCAGTCCAATTAGCTGAGAGAGTTCAACACGAAAAACAGCTGTATAAGCAAGCATTAGGCAAAAAGGTTGAAGTAGAAAATGATTCAGTTGGGGCCACTGCTGCGCAAGACCAGGACTCATTTAAACTTGCTCAACTGTTGCAGAAATCCCTCCGACAACTAGAAAAAGATGATGCTTCCGTTTCTGCAGTGAAACCTCCTGATTCCGATCCACAGAGTAGTCGATCAGACCGGTTGGAATCCATGATTCAGAGCCTAGTGGACGGAAGAGGAGGAGGTCGAGGCTGGCGCGGTAGACGCGGCGGCCGAACCAATGGACTACGTGGTTCCCGTGGACGGGGCCGTGGATCTGCGCAGGGGCAACCTCGATGGTGCGGGTTTTGCAACAGCACTACTCATTGGGAAACTGACTGTTGGTTCAAAAGTAGTGAACCCCGACAAGAAGCAAGGAGAGGCGGTCAGCCCAGATCAGGGAACCGTGGCCGAGGGCGTGGTTCACGCGGCAGAGACCTGAAAGATAGGCGGGAAACTCCAAGGAAGTACTATCACCAGGATGATGACGATGAGTATGATAACCAGAATGCTGCCATATGTTGTCCCGTTGATGCAAAAAAGGCGAAACTGTCCGAGACGGGAGGAAATCTCATGAACCCAACTGAGATAATCTACGATTGTGTGCAGCTACAGTCGTTTAAAATCCTCTGGACTGAGCAGGGAATCCAGGGAGCCGGCAGTTTGACCCAGAAGCTGAACGTTAAAAAGATCAAGAGGAAGTCATCGCAGCCAGAGTTTTTTATAGTCGAGGCTCGCATTTTTGACAAAGACTTTACAGGGGTAGCAGAATCCTTGAAGGTGGCAAAATGTTGTTTGTTCCTAGACCTGTTAGTAGAGGTTGTTCGTCGCGCGGGAGTAGATACATTCAACAAACTCCTGGAGCGGCATGTGATGAATGTACAGCCCATGGTGACAGAAGACGAGCAGGTTTCATGGCTTAGATCCCAGTACCGTCCACCGACCTTGCATGACGGGATTAAGGAAAAGGTAGAGCAGCTCCGGAAAAGCCGGCCTCAGGCACCTAAGCTTCAGCCTAAGGAAAAAACCACATAGACGGCGGAGAGTATGGAATTGAAATATCAGAAGCTTTTGGAAATGGAATTCGCAGAGGGCACTCTATCTACTAGTGAAAAATACCGTGCTCAGGTAGATGTTACCTGGGATGTTGATAAGGCCCGCCGGTTCGCATATTTCCAATCATATGACCTGAAAGTAGGAGACCACTGTTTCCTTTTAGCTCTTCGTAAGCCGTATATGAGGGCGAAGGGAATCGTGGTCAACATCGACTATGGCACCTCTACCGACGTGACCTTGGAATTGTTACCACGGGATCAGTTTGAGGTCAGTGAACAACTGTTCAAGATGAAGTCGGTGATGCTCCAGCCCTATGTGGAAGCTGGGACTGGTAGTCGCCAGAGGAAAGCTTTGGCTTGGTTGACTAATGAGAATATCTCCAAACCACCCGATTTTCCTCTCCTACTGGGCGAAGCTGTCGATAACCAAGCTCCCCTCAGTGAGCAAATAGGGGGAGGTGTAACACTTTGAAGGCGACTAATTTGCATACCTAATTTGCATACAGAGCAATGCCTCTCTAAACTCTTTCAGTCTTGTGTTGTTGTTGTTGAGCCTGCTGTCTGTCTACTTGTATTAAAGTGAGCTGTGTTGCTTAGTGCTAGCGTTACAATTATTGGAGGTCCCACCTTTCTCATTGATTTTTGTCTGTGCTGAGCAGTGGCAGTGTGTTGCTGTTCAACCCTGACACCTTATTCCTGTCACCCTTTCTGATCAGTGCGCAATCGAAATGGTGAGTAATTAAAGAGGTTCATAAATTAACTTTTGTTAATTAGTATTTTGGGTTCAAGTTTGCTACGTCAAGGGGTTTTCTCCTTCGACTAGCAGTCCAATTCTAAACTCTTTCAGTCTTGTGTTGTTGTTGTTGAGCCTGCTGTCTGTCTACTTGTATTAAAGTGAGCTGTGTTGCTTAGTGCTAGCGTTACAATTATTACTTCTTATACTATTTTATCAAAATTTTACCATTTAACTTTATTTTCGTTTTAAATCTGCAATAGTACGGGGTTGTTCTACCGTCCCGTATCTCGGCGGGTCCGTGGTTGCTCGTCGCCTGTGTCTGGCTTCTGGCCGGGCAAGGGTGGGCGGTCAACCATGGACCGGCATTTTCGATTCCGTAGTTTATCTTTCGCTTTCTTTGATTTCGGCGCAGTCTGCGGTCGCTGGTTGTCTGGATATTCTCCAGGCTGCAGTAGCCGTAGGCTCGCGCCCTCTCCTCCCTAAATTAACCGGGCCCTTACGATGTACTGTATGGCCTCTGTGCCTTATGTCTGTGACTGTGGCCTTCGTGCCTTATATTATGCTTTTTGTCTATTGTAGGCCCTTGTGCCGTATGTTAATCCCCATATATTATGCCGTATTTACTCCTTTTTTGTTTGTCTTTGTTCACTGTAACATACTTCCCCTTCCCTCCCCCCCCCAGTCCCTCTATGCCGGCGAGTTCCCCTTTCTGATATTGTATCTGCTGTGTAATTTTTTATGTCCTTTATGCTTATGTTAGGACCCGGAGGATTCCGTGGTTGGCAAAGGGCCCGGAGGTACGGGTTGGCCCGGTTACTGGTGATTGAGGGCCTGGTTAGTCTGTTGGCCGGTGATTGGTTTGGGGCCGGAGCGGCTTGCGCCGTGGGGCGCCCGCTCCCCTTCCGGAGGTCGGTCCGATGGTTGTTGTGGGGTCTCCCCCCGACGGCGTGGTTCTTGGCGGCCTCCCTGGCCTATTATCTTTGAACTTTTGATAACTTTTACTATATCAGTCTGTATTTTGTGATTATTGCGCATTCCGGTTCCCCCTACTCGCTCGCTCCCCCTCCCCCTTTTCCCCTTTTTTTCTAACTCGTGTTGTGTTTATTTTTCATTCCATTTCTATGCTTTATTTTGTCAGATAGCTTTAACCGGTTGGGGGGGAAACTGATTTGGGTTTCTACTTCATGGGGTTTTCATTCGATTATCACCTTTTTAAATTTTATTGACCTTTAAAAAAACTTTCTACTTCTTTTGAGATTTTTCTATTTTGGTGCCCCCTAGTTCGGTTTGTCCGTCCTATACATGTCGTATATTACTCTTTTTTCTAACTGTTTTGTTTTTGTTTCTACTACTGTTCGTTGTACCGCGGGTTTACTATGCATAATTTTGTTACTGCCATCTATGCCCTATATTTTTGCCATTTTTGTCGGTGCAGCTAAATTTCTATGTGCGCTAAATTTTATGCAGCTTTATATTGGCATTTAATCAGATTCGTGCATAACATGTTTACTCCGGGGGAGGCATCCCTGGACTGGGTACACGTCTGTTTTCGCTATTTTCGCGCAATTTCTCATAAATTTCTATAAATTTTCCTCTGGTGTAGCCTCTCCCGGAGCACCTATATATTCCATATTCTTCATATACCGCTGGGTTTCAAATTTTATTTCTTTGTTTAGTCATTTACAGTATATTTTCTACGGTATAGTCGTCTAGTTTCTATAATGTATAGCTTTGAATTCGTGCTACTGTGATGTGATGTTTTGAAAATGAGTTTTCCCCATCTTTTTGTAAAATTTTTCGGGTTACTCTCCCTTTTGAGACCTGCGCTCCCGTCGCGGCTGAAGGGTTATTTGTTTTCTGTGTTGAGTCTATGTACTCTAATGTTTGTGTGCTGCCCGGTACGTGCCGAAGTAGCTTTACCCGTGTCTCGAAAACAGACCCCTAAAATTTGGCAAACCCAGGGGATCGACAGTTTTAATTCTTTCTGCTTACTAAAACGACGTTTTACCTCTACTAGTACCTAAGTTACGTAGGCTAACCCTCATTTTTAATGGCTACTAATTTTGCCTGGAGGCCGCGGCGAGGGCGCGCGTTTCAAAAGAGGGGGTAATCTGTGAACTATTTTCTGATATTCTCCTTGATTTTCACTCAAAATTATCTAAAATGCAGCGCTACCTTTATGAACGGTAAATGCAAAATTGTACTCTCGTGTAGGAACCTCGGTTTCCTTAGCTAAATTGTTCCGCCATTGAAATTTTGGCGCAAAGTCAGTCGTGTAGGATTTCTGCTGAAGGGAGGTCGGGTCTATTCTTTTCTGTCTCCGCCTTGTCTAATCTTGGGTGATTTCTGACCTTTGGGGACCACGATTTTGCTATTGTTTTGGGATCCTGCTATTTTGGTATTTGGCTTTGATTATTGTTGGTTATTATGTGTCTGGTAAAATCCCTTTTGTTATATTTTTGTGAAATTTCTGGAATTTTGTATTTTCTATAATTTTGTTAAAAACCCCAGTAAACTCACGGTACTTTTTAGATTGCCGGCGCCTGCTGTAGTCGTTTAGGGAATAAGCGAGTTAGGGACGAGATTGACATGCGCACACTCACAAACCTAGTAATTCTTCTCTGAGTTTAAATTCATTCGTTTACTGGCAAACAACCTATTCTTTACAGTAGTATGTCACCAGAGGAAAACATAGGCTATTGGCATGAAACTTCACATAAGCGTAGGTTTTATCCCAGTCTATTAGCATGCCAAAGTTTACTGAGATACCTTAGCATTTGACTGATTTATGAAGCAGCAAACATGAAATTTTCGAAAAATGACGATTTTTGAGGAAAAATTGAACTTCTGCTACCAAAACTGCGAGCTACTGAAAAGGCCAAATAGGGATTGATTGTATGCAAAATAAAGCTCTAACAATATACTGTGCTAATATCTAAACGCGAAGTTTCTACAACAAAGGGTTAGTTCAGGACAAGACAAAACCTTCACTGACCTGCACATTTGTAGAGCGATTTTGAGCAAAAACCGACTTCTCCGGACTTTGAAAATTCGTATAAAATCAGCGACCCTACGGAAAATAACCTCGTATAGATATTAGCATTTTACCTAGTCCAAATTAGGTTTTCAACAAGTGGTAACCGATTTACTCTTACACAGCGCTCAAACTTTTGGTAGCAGAAAAATTTTCCTAACTTTTTCATTTTCCTATGTTTAACACATGTTGGGGTCACCTTTGGAGGGCTATTGTGAACGATAAGAAAAGTTTTGCAACAAACGCACTTGTCTTGTTTTGCGGACCCTTGGGGACTGCAAAATATGTGAAAATGAGAAAAATCGGAGATGGTCGAAAAATCACGACCCCCCCCTTAAAGTAAGAGATGCTGGCTATGAATGCAGTATAAGCTTTGAGATTGGTAAAGTGTCTACTGAGCCAGCAGTTAGTGTATTCTTTCCTAGTTTGTAATTGAGATATGTGTTAATAAGTATATTAGTAATGCTGTTAGCAGTAATCTATAAGCTTTATAATGTTTGCTCCTGCTTTTCTGTTGAGATATTTGTGATAATAATTTTATCTCCCGTTGACTGAACTAGCAACAAACACAGGGGGACCTTTTTCACCCCCATGTCTGTTACTAGTCCAAATCAAATTCTATAATATAGAAACTATAGTTTATCTATATAATTGATTTAAAGAAAATTAACTAATCATGTTGAAACCTGACTTATGTAATGATCTGAGTTGGGTTGAATTAGAGAAACTCGATTGATTTGATTTGATTTCAAAAGTGGGGTCGCTTAGGGTTAGAAGTTCACTCACACGGAAGGTTAGCGCGTTTGCCTAGGTAGACAAACTTATGTACCAGATTCCCGAAAGGTGGTTTGCCAAAATCGGGGATCTCTACAGCTAACCTGTTAGGGGTGCTATTATGAGTTCGTTTAGGTAAGAGGGGTTAGGCTCTATCCAATCGCACCTGGAGTATGGATAGGAAAGCTCTGACGCAACAGGTCAAAACTAAGATCAGACTGTTAGTTTTCAACTCTGAGCTCAGATCTGACTTAGATCTGAACAATTTACCTTTTATTACTTCTGGGGAGATCTCACCTGGATCTCTTTTCAGCAGCTGAAATGTAGACAACGATTTGCACGCAACAAGACTAATTTATTAATTACTAGAGACAATATGATTATAACAAAAGGGGGCAGTACGACTTCAAAACCATTATTAACCACAATTAGAATTACAATATTCAAAAGGGATACAGATTACTAGATTTACCAGAGTTGCCAGCCCTTGGTAGGGGAGAATTATTTTAAGGGACGAGAGATTTCCGAATAATAGATTAACTAAATTAATGTCTGACCGGTTGACAATTAACTTGAGACTAATTTATTAGTCCTCTTCTTCAGGTATTATGACTGGGCACGTTAGGTGTGTTGCGTGTCGTGTGTGTATTATCCTCAGCACTACTCTCTATTCGTCTTTTACAACCAGTAAACTACAAAACAGCTTCAATATAACAAATAACTGACCAAATTAACAGAGTGTCGGTGATGACAATTCCGGTCTAGGAGTTTGGGTGATCCCGTCAAGCTACACCTGCAGCTTCACGAGTGTTTGCGGAAGTTTGGATTACTGAACAATACAGGGGTCGGTCTAGGCGGGGTGGTACCGGGAGATGGCTGCAAGTATAATTATAAATTAAATTAAAAGGCTTTAAATTAAGTCTCTTCACTAAATCCTCTTCCTTGGATCTGACAATATCCACTTTTAGTGGTCTAAACCAGAGACAGGGCTGGAACAACAGGATAGGATAGAAATGATCTTCTGACACATTTTTTAGGCAAAGTTTAAAGATGAGTTTTATACTGATATCGAAAGTTACCGATATTTTAGGTTAGTAACTCCAAATGAACAGTTCAGTTGATTTTGGCGGTTTTCCCAGTATAGATCAGGTTGTCGGATCGAGTGTCTCTGCCTCAGACTACAGTCTTCAGAATTCCAATCTCAATGTACCTTCTAAAGTACTGAACTATGCCAACGAGAATCAGGTCAATCAATCAATCAATCAATACTGGATCAGGCTACAAAATCACAGGCTCCGGTCAATCTCAATAGTGTTCCACTGGATCAGGCTCTACTGACAATGATCTGGCAGGACAGGATCACGGCGAACCTGAATCAAATGGGTTAAAACTCATTAGTTCAGAATACAAGTGCGGGAATCAAACCCAGCAACTATTACTCACTTATAAGGCTTTCAGAGACATTTAGAACATTTAGAACTTTAGTTAATTCTGATTGAGATTTTGTTGAAAAACCAGAAATAGCACACTTCAACCGCCTTAGCTGGATAAAACGTGATCAATTATGCGTTATTAGCTTGCTATAAGCAAAATTTCACCGAATATAAGATTTTGGGCGATTTCTTGCATGGGAATGCAAGAAATCGCTGATTCAACATATATTCGTTTACGGTCATATTCGGTCTGCGCATAATTAGGTTTGAGGCGTAAGATTTGCGACAGGAAAGCACCTGTTCCCTGTATAACGAGTTTATAAAGGTAGAAACGCGTATTTACAAAATCATTCCTTTTTGACTCATTAGAAAATGGTTTCGTCGTAATCCTCAATTCTTACGTAATTACACAGTATTAATATTCTAACTAATTATTATTTGTGATTCTAGGTTTATTTGATGCTTACGTAACGATATTCACCGTGTATGCCATTAAATCCAATAGTTGTTTGTTTGCATTGATTAAAAAGTATGATTTGATGTTCATAGCCCGACTTGGCTAGGATTTTCGATAGAAAACGTTTACCCTTTTGGAGCAACCGGTTGACATAAAAAGTCTGAGTTGTAAAGATAATGTACTTCGTAAAGATACGAATTATAACCAAATTAGTTACCCCGTTAGCGAGAACGAGTGAGGGCAAGAATAACAACTTTGGCATAATTCTTGCAATTTGATTAGAACTGACTTTTGCCTTTGTGCTAAAGGCTGACAAAATGTATGAGTTATTTTGCAATGCACTGCAAGAATTACTAGCTCGAGGTGAATTTACTGGCAAGAGATTTAGCTAATTAACACATGTAATTAATACGAAACAGTGGACAGACTTAACTAATTGACATTACAGATTTTGGGGCAGAATTCGGCTCTAGACAGGTGAAACAGACCTGCACGAAGTCCTTTATCTGCGATTCGTCCACTCCCTTCTTGTGGGCATACCTACGTGGACGAATCGAGGACCACCTGGTAGTATCAGCTTATCCTGGGGGTCCCCGTGACCCTGGACTAGATTAGCTACCTAATTTGCATATTACCCTCATACTGAAATAGGTATATACTCATTCACACTGTTTATCACACTCATGTCCCTCAGATCCACAAGTATTCAACAACAAACAAACATTTGTACACATTCATACTATTTTCCTGCCTAGCCTAGTACAGGAGTTTTATGACAGTTTCACGAGTATTGGTCTCATGCACCAGATGAGAACCAACGAATTATTAAAATATATTAAAATATTAAAATAATCCAGTATGACTGACATTTCGGACTGGTTAAAATACTATCTCTAATTAACACAAAGCTTAATGCGATCTGCAACTTGACAATTATTGGTGGAGCATACTACAACTTGTTAAGCCTTGGATTCCTTGGATTATCCCAATATTAATAACTACACTATTAATAATCATTCACTCGACTGACATTCATACTGATTTGACAATTCTCACAACCCCTATCGTACAAGAGGAGTTTCAGTGAGTTGCCACCACAATTATACAAAAACACTCATTCCACATACATGCAAATCAGAACGTTCTACAACCATTCAACCAACCATTCTTGAAACTCGGTTAATTTCGGAACCTCACGCTCCATGAGGAGTTTACCCGAATAACCATCTTAGGTACATTTTAGGGACACATTCACGTCTAAGTTTTGTAACACATTCACACTTCCGACTTGCAAAACATTCATACTTCAATCATACAAAACATTTACACTTCAATTGTACAAAACACTCATATTAATAATTAACTAGCTACTTAGACTAACTAATAAACTAAACTTAGGCTCATATGTGTGAAGAATTTGTAAACTTTGAACTTTGTTGTGTGCGAGTCTTACGGCTTTTGATGAAAGCCAGTGAGTAATAATTGCTAAGCAATTATTACTAACAACAAAGAACAGTCAAGTAAACTAAATACACAAGTAATTAAAACTACGAAAAGTGAGGAAGCCGGCCATTCCTCTTAAACGACTGCTTGATAATTAATTAAATTAAACATAAAGCAACTCACGTTTTAGAAATTAGCTTTTAAAACACCCTATATTTTTAGTGCCTAGTGGTTTTACTGCCGACCTAACGCTAAAAATAAAACATAATACTGACTATGGAAGTTTTAAGTCATTACAGGGCTTTTGTAAAAACATGGCCGGCAACTCCTAGTTGCCGGCTGTGGGGAATTACTCTCCTAACTAACTTATTAAACTTAGAGCCCTAATTAAGGGGCTCTCTAGCTCAGAATCAGGGGTTAGGGGTCCCACTCATAATCCCATGAAAACTACAAAAAATAACCCCAAAAGTGACAAATAAAGAGAATATTTTAGGCCATAAGGGCCTACTAATTTTAGGCCAAAAGGCCGTGGCTTGGTAAATGAATTAAAACGAGAAAAATAAAAGAAGAGAAAAGTGGGCACGTCTCAAGACCTCCATCGCACAGGAGGGTTTACATGAGCTACCCTTGATTTTTGAATTAATTAAATAATAAAATAAAAATGAAATAAAACTGGCCCGGAGGCCCAACATTTTATGTAACTAAAATTTGACCCGAAGGTCCAACATGCCATGGAAATAAAAAAGGGTGGCCTTGGGCCAAAAATGCTGCAAAATCGGGGGCTCTCTAGCCCAAAATACTTCACAAAATTTGGCCATGAAGGCCTCAAAAATACCATAATTAAAGATAAGGCCCGAAGGCCGAATAACACAATATAAAATTTGGCCGAAGGCCACTATAAAAAATCCCTAAATTTTTGTCCTAGGTTGTTGGTTCTGAGCCGGGCATAATAAACCCATATGGCTCCTATAGTTGTAGTGTTCGTGCTTTTCTTCTCAGCCCTTTTCTGGCCAGTGTGGGCCAGAAAAGTCCTATTATGCGTCCTAAAGGGGAGTGTGTGTTACTATATTCCCGTACCACACCTGTGGTCCGAGAAGTAACACACACTGGGGAAAGGGGGCTAAAATCCGGCCGCTCTCGGCCACTGCTAAACGAACACTGAAGAGTTTAAAATTTTGGGGACCGAGCTGACAGTTTTGCTGACATCTCGGTGACAGGTCATTAGCGAACTGGGGCGGAATTTCTCTTTTATTTTAGGCTAAAGCTTCTAGAAAGTTCTAGAACTTTCTAGAAGCTTGTTATCTTTTGCACAGGGCCTGCAGCGGCTGGTTGAGCCAGCTGGGCCATTAAGGACCAAAATTAATGAGATTTTGAAATTATTGCCCCCCAACTGACCCTTTTTTGATGGATTTTGGGTGCTGAAATTCTGCAAAATTTTGCGAAACTTTGGTTAACATGTAAACGTAACCAAAGGGGAAATATCACGAATTTTGGCTTTTGTTTCCAACTTTTACGCAATCTACACAAGTTCTAAAGACCAAGAATGGAAATCCTAATACTCTACGTACTTGACTAGACCTGTTTAGTTAATTTTTGCAATAATTTTAGTTGGGGGAAATTAATTAAGCCCCCTCCGAACTTTACCTATGTGTTAAATGTTTGTCTTAATTTTCTCTATTGAGGCGAACTTTTGTTGTCCTCCTTTTGCTGGACTAGGCCCAACAAAAGTTCACCTGAGGACAAGCCTCTCGTACGTAGGAAAAGAAAAGAAAAAGAGGGAACAGCAGTGCACCTGACTGGCATGCAGTCTGGGAGGTAGACAACCTCCCAGACAAAGAATGAAAGAAGGAAAAGTTAGTATAAAGGTTTTTTAGAAGTCCACTTTTAGGACTTTTCCTTTTCAGTAAAGAAAGATTATGGAATAAAGGCTAATCTTACTAAAACATTTTTGCTTGTAACTCACTCAATTTTGGGAGTTAAAACGTGGGAATTGCATTTTTGGAAATGGGAGAAAATTCTCTTTCTTATGAGCCTAAGTTGTGTCACAGACCAAAAATTCATTTCTTACGTAATAATTATCTAATTAACATAAAATAAGCCTAACTAACACTAATTAACATTATTAATAACAATTCAAGGCCTTAGAGCATCATAAAACATAAATTATTGCAATTGATGCACTTACGTACTTATTATACTTAATTTCTTACGTACGGCGCAATTATGTGATTATTTCGCTAAACCATCTTCTAATATATGCTATTAACAATGAGAAATGCATTAGACACTGCTGACAAGGATTGTTACATTTTCCCTCAATTAGTAACACTAAATTCTTCCTGCGATGGCTTTACATTCTAAATCTTCTGCTTATACTGGAATTATAAGACTTTTATGATTGTTCTTTTTTATTAATCTCTGGCAATGAGAGAGGAGAGTGACCGCACCCGGGTCACTGAGGGAAAGGACACCTGTCCTTTCAGCAAGGGGAGTGTTGGAGTTGACCTTATTATTATTATAATCATTACCTCAAGTATAGTAAACCATTGTTATGGGCTAATTAGTCCTAACTAAGCTTGTAGGTGCCCTTCTTTTGTGCTAGTAATAGGATAATTTTAAGCTTTTCTTCTAGTAAGGCCAATTAAATGCTCGATTGGGACTGGCAACTCTGATTTTAACAATCATATAATTACGATTAATTATGGCTTGGACACAATATCAAAGCTGAAACTTAACATAGGCAAGATCTTTAGATTCCGTTTTCTGTAGAAACTTCTTTTGGGACGATGACCAATTAGAAACTAACTTTTTAACCACTTTTGAGCACAAGATCTAAGTCATTCCATTACACTTATCTTCCAAATGACTTGCGCGTCTGACAGAGTTTCGGCATTAAGCACAGGAGATCGCTGGCTCAGCGATCTCCCCATCGTGCGAATGATAGGAATTAGAAGAGGATGGCTTTGCATTGTAATATTCCTTTGGATTGCTACTGTCAGTACATAAGTGCCAATATGTCTGGAAACACACAACCTTGAATTGTCTATCAAAGATAGATTTAAGTAATAACTGAACTACAGCTTGTTTACACTAACTAGCTCTACCTGCCTCTGTCTGCTTTTAATAGACACCAATTATTTTAGTCTTGACTCTCACCCAAATGCTGCAGTATTAAACGAGATTATTGAACGCGATTTGCGAAGTGCTTTATCTTGGATGTTTTCTCTTAAATGTTGCTTTTAGGCAAAGGTTATGTTAATTAAAGTTAAGTTTAGAAATCAGAAAGAAGGTTGAAACCGTGAAATAAGTCCTCGGTTAGAAAATATTTCACAAATGTTCTGAAACTTATCTGAAAATCCTACCAGTTCCGATGTGTGTTGGATCAGATCTCAAGTGGAATGCCTCGAAATTACCTTGAATTTGCCTTTATTTCTAGACATTTGCCAGTTGGGGAGGGGGGGGGTGATAACAAGCAATTAGGGCATCGAGGGGATAAAATTTAACCCTAGTTCTTCCAAAAATTTATCTTGCTTTCTTAACCAATTATTATTGCTATTTTACTAAACTTTGCTTGATTCCGCTTTTGGTGTATTTCTTTCCTTGTGAGGGCGATCTCAAGTATGGATATCTAAATTCGAAAGACCTTTTCAAAAGAGTATAGAGGAGTTTATGGAGTTAAGTGCAAAGTGCAACTGGATTTTGAAGTAATGAGCTAAAGAGGATAAATCCTACTTCTGAGTTACACGAGTTACTCAAGTTAAAATAGTTAAAAATTCAATGTTCATTTTAGCTCAAACATTGTTCGATTGACATTGATAAATTCATAGTTCATACAGAAAAACGAAAGTAAATTCACAAATAACTCTAAAAAACTTTCATTGATGGAGTTATAACAAACTACAAAGCACTAGTGTTGTTGACCGGTCGGGTGGAAAACGGTCAGCCGGCGGCCGGCCGCCGCCGGCCGGCCGTTTCAGGCCGGCCAGCCGGCCGTTTCAGGCCGGCCAGCCGGCCGTTGAACAGCCGGTAAACGGCCGGCCGGCCGGCCGGCCGCGCTTATATTTCAGCGGTTTGTCAAAATTTTCTCAGGAAATCGATTTTAAGTTGTGCTAATACATTTTCATCTTGATTTCTTATTCTGGCACTCATGGGTCAGCCCTCTGGCCATTTTTAGTCTTTGATTCGTCAGCCGACCGTTTTTGGCCGGTTGGGCCGTCGAACGGCCGGGCGGCCGTCCGTTTCTGGCGTACCGGGCCGTCGGCCGGCCAGCCGTTTTCGGCCGGCCGGCCGCCTTCAGAAGGTCGGCCGGCCGGTAACGGCCGGCCGACGAAAATTTCGGCCGGTCAACAACACTACAAAGCACTGGTAATTTTAATCAATTAATTTTATTTATTGCGAAACCTGTGAATTGTGATAACTATTCTCGGTTTTAGTTGTGCTAGCTACCATACCAGTCAAAAAGTCTATTTGCCCTCAAATGTGAAAGCTAAAGTTTAAAGAAGCATCATCGCGTTGTGTCAAGTAGTTTCGATTAAGCTGCATTTTACAATTTCGAAACTGTAAGCCAGAGCTTAGCTAAGACCTCGGTTGCAGTTATTATTGTTAATACCTATTAAATTATGCCGGTGCAAATTCTCCCCCGGGGAAGATTTGCACCGGTGCCAAACTTCCGGGGTGGAAGAATTGCAAATCTTCCGGGAGGAAGTTTTGCACGGGGGGAAGATTTGCACCGTGACACCGGCCGGTGTCGCATGCCAAAATTTCCCCCATGCTAAGTTTTCCCCAGGGGGAAATTCTAGCATGCCAAAATTTCCCCCACTAATGTTAGCCTAAAAGGGGAAATTCTAGCATGCCAAATTTTCCTCCCTCTAATATTTAGCCTAAAATTGGAGGTTTTGACATACTGAAATTTTAACTTTCTTATTTTAATGATATACCTGTAATTTAGAATTTATGAAGATCCTAACCTCCTTTTTATTAATTATGATTGGGTGATGATTATAATTAATTATATATCGATTAAAACTCATTTTATCTCTTAATTTGTAGGCTATAGAAACATTAAATTGCAAATTACAAACTATCCAACAAAAGACCTTAAATATTTTATTAAAGCTAAAGAATTTCTTATACCTATGTAGAATTCACCTACCAATGTCCTTATTCCAAATTAATTGTGCTTTGTATATGTTTCACATCTACGGTTGTTTTGATTTTTGATTAGAATCGAATCAAAAGTGTTTTGATGCGACTTTTGATTTTTGTTTGATTAATCGAACTAAATCAAATCATTTAATTTTTCACAGCAAACCATCGAACTGAATCAAAAATTTTGGAAGCCAAAATCGAACTGAATCGAATCTGATGATTTTTAAAAGGCGAAAACCGAACTGAATCGAATTGGTGGTTTCTCAAAGGAGTAAATCGAACTGACTCAAATCAAAATTTTTGAGGCCGCATCAACAATCCTTTTTGAAATTTTTAAAAGCGCAGAAGAAAATTACAGAACTAACAATTGAAATATATAATCCACTCAAAACTGTGAAATATATATGTCGTAGTAATTTCTGTATTCAGTAAATACTGTATTTACTGACCGAATTCAGTAAATGCGGTATTTAGTAAGAATGGTATTTTCTTTAAACTTCCCATCTTTACACGTAAATACCATTTTTACTGAAACTCGCCCAGTAAATACTGTATTTTCTAGTAAATTCTGTATTTTGTTTTAAACGACTTTGTCTTTGTGTGTGGGTAGGGGTTCAAAGGGCATGCCGACGTCATATTTAAAGCGAAAAAATACGTCATACATTATCACAATATGTCCAAAGGGGGTACATGAAGATAAACTCCAGGAGTTAAAAATATTAGTTTGCAAGATTAAGAAATTGTTTTAATTTTAACACTCCTTTTAAAATCAAAACAGATATGTATGTATTATATAATCATAATGAATCACGATTAATTAAAAATTAATAAGTTACTTATGGTTTTAATCCTACTTACTTTCGTAATTTAAAAAATACATGAATAGCAGTTTAAAAATTTAAGTAAACTTAAGTGTATCTTAAATGCTGTATAAAAACAGAATTTATTAGAAAATACAGAAAATGTACGTATTATAATACATGTATCTGTTTTGATTTTAAAAGGTGTGTTAAAGTTAAAACAATTTTTAACTTTGCAAACTAATATTTTTAACGCTTGGAGTTTATCTTCATGCACCCCTTTGGACATATTCTGATCATGTGCAAGGCGTTTAAGCCAAAAAACAGAATTTACTAGAAAATACAGTATTTACTGGACGAGTTTCAGCAAAAATGGTATTTACGTGTAAAGATAGGAAGTTTAAAGAGAATACCATTCCTACTAGCAAATACCATATTTACTGAAATCGGCCAGTAAATACAGTATTTACTTAATACAGAAATTACTACGACATATACATTGTTTGAATGTTAAATGCCTAAGTGGGAAAGGATTACATGCTGACGTCATCATGCTAAAGTTTCCCCCTTACACGAAATAAATTTTAATACATATGCGTATTTATATTCATTATTAGCTAGGGGGGAAATCTAGCATGGGGAAAGAGTAGCATACGACACCGGCGGGCCCACTATGCCACCAATACACCCGGTCGGGTCAGAAGCAGCCGGTCGGCCTGTCTTCAGAATAAGGACACTACTTGATTTTATCTGTTATACTTAACCGGAGTAACTGTATGCATTATTTAATGCTAAAATTTTTTGCAAAATACACGAAAAATAAGACAAAACTGGTACTAGAAGGCCTCTTTTGACCGGCCGACCGGTTTGCAAGCTCGACCGGCCGGGCAGCAACACTAGTCCTAACCAACTAACTTCAATAAAACTGCTTTAATTACAACGGTAGCAATAATGCCGGTAAATTTCAATTTCAATCACTGTCACTCTGCACAATTCGTCGCCGTTTTCGATTTCCAGTTTCAGCTGGTGGACTCGGTGTCACATTTTTATAGACAGATGATATTGGCTGACCTAAACAAAATAAGCAAATATCTGGAATGTAAAAATGGTAAACATACACTAGAAAAGTATAACGAAAAAGTATAAAAGTACAACGAAATCATTCATTTCTGCAAAAAGTATGCATACAGAAGTAACTAGAATCCGAGATAAATAATACAGGAAACACGAAAGCAAATGTTTATACTATTTTTAGCTTTGGAAAGAAAAGCTTCAAAAGCATCGTCATCATCGTCACTGTCATTAGCCACTGAAGAACTTCTAACGAGATCAGATTTAGCTGGAGGACCATTTTCCTTTTCCGACACTGACGTGGCCATACTGTAAGCTCTACCATCTCTATGACACCAATAAAATAAATTTCGTTTATCGGGGACTGAAAGGTGACTATAGTATTAAGACCAAAAAGTGTGTGTACAAACATTGGTCGTTTATAGCACATTAAGTTTTTGAGTAAACCCCAAAAATGTATATATTTTTAGAATCCTCAGGAACTCTAAATTTCGAAAATCTGGAAAATCCGGAATTCCGGGTATCACTCACAGAAAATTTAAAATTTTTAGTTTTCCACCGTATCGCTATCAAGATTTTGAGTTCACGATCGAATAGAGCTGCTCCCGCTGCAAATTCTTACAAGGTTTTAATGAAAATGCACCCAATTTCCGGAATTTCGGGTTTTCAAAATGTGTGGATTCTCCAATACCTGCCACAACATGGATATCATTCGAAAGCTCTTATTGAGCTGAAAAATTTTTGCAATAGAATGAACTCATAAAAATGCACTCAATTTCCGAAATTCGAGAAAACCGGATTTAAAGGATTTTAAAAATTTTCTTCAATACCTAACAATATGGGTATCATTCGAAGGCTATTGATGAGTTGAACAAATCTTGTAATAGAACCAACTCGCTGAAATGAGCCCAGTTCTCGGAATTCGCGAAAAACTTACAAGCTAGAGTGAAATCCTGAATTCTTGAATTTCGGAAAATCGGTGCATTTTCAGACATACATAGGTTCTATTACAAGATTTCTTCAGCTCAGCAAGAGCTTTCAAATAATACCCATATTGTAGGGTATTGGAGAAATTTTTTGAAATCCGGAAAATCCGGTTATTCCGAAAATTGAGTGCATTTTCAAGAGTTCATTCTATTCCAAAAGTTGTTCAGCTTAATAAGAGCTTTCTAATGATACCCATCTTGTGGGCATTGGAGAAAATTTTCAAAATCCGGAAATTTTGAAAACCCGGACTTCCGGAAATTGGGTGCATTTTCGTAAAAAAACTTGAAAGAACAAAAATATGCAGGGGAACCAGCTCTATTCGATCGTGAAATCAAAATTTTGATAACGATAAAAATTCGGTGGAAAACTAAAAATTTTAGATTTTCTGTGAGTGAAACCCGGAATTCCGGATTTTTCCAGATTTTCGAAATCAAGAGTTCCTGAGGATCTAAAAATATGTACATTGCTGGGGTGAACTCCAAAACTTAATCTGTTACAAACGGCCAAAGCTTGTACACACATTTTTTTGGTCGTACTATAGTTAAGGTCATGTCAGCTTTCAGGTCAGTCGGAATCCGCGTGTCAAGTGCGGTTGGATTTGTAGACTCCGATCCTAATGAAATCCATATACAATTTCATAAATTTGAAATAGCATGCCAGCGAACTATGCTACTTCAAGTTCAGACATGAATGATGACTGACAACAGATTTATTAGAAGCCGCTCTGGAACTATATATGCCTTTTGGTTTGGTTGAGTTCTAAAAGATAATGTAATGCAAAAGATTTCTCGTTCATTTTCTTATAGTTTTAAATGTTGTCGTTATTGGCATAAGCTTAGTAGGCATGCGACATGATGGGTTTTGCTTAATGTTTTGTAATCGTATGTCAAATTAATCGTCTTTGCAAAGGAATCTCAACAAGATTGGTCAGGTCTATAAAAAAGTTGCAATAAGGGAACAAGTATTTTAGGAGGACCAAATATTTCACGACACCAGCAGCAAATAGCGTCCCAATCCAACTCTGGGAAGCGACTAACTGTGTAAATGTCCTGAAAGACTCGAGTTTTGAATTTTTCTTAGCTATCTCAAAAAAAGGCGACAACAGGATTTGTTGACTGGTAAGACTTACAATATTTGCTATCAGAAAATACTGACATTACATTCGTTTAGACCAGATACTGTTAATAAATAACATTAACCACGAATATACCACTACAATAATATGAAATCAGAGACGGCCATTTCGCCCATGTCAAGATAAAAGTTACAGTTTGCTGCGTTCTCATACACCAATTCTTTTTGTTTGAAGCTTTCATTTTCATGGGGGTTCTTAGAGTTCTGGGATTATAATTTTTTGTAGAGATTTGATGTATGTGTAGGTGTGGTATCAATTTTGATGGGGGTTCTTGGGGGTAACTTTTCGAAGAGATCTGATACGTAAATTTCGTTTCAAATTTTTGATGGGGTTCTTTGGGGCTTCTTAATTTTTTCGGGAACTTGGATCATATAGTAGTTAGTTTTAAGTGTTTGCTGGAGCTTCTGAGGGTTCTGGATTTGGGGATTCCGAAAAATGTTTGTGTTGTCTGGAATTAAATCTGTTACATTACAAACTTGTTCATCTTGTCGCCTGCTTTCGATTGATATTCATATTGTGGACGGACACTGGATGTAGTAGGCACACAAATTTCAGTATAAATTTTTGAGAAAAGCCAGGGCCTCCCAAGGACACGCCAGTTATGCTACAAATTTAATGACAGAGATACAGATAGATATACACACTATAAACATACCATGACACAGGAAGTGTATGAAGGAAAAGATCCGCCACGTAGTCACGTAGCTGTAGTTACGGATTGTTGGATATAAACGCATGAAACATTTGAGAATCTCCTTTTTTCTGATGGGGGTTTTTGGGATTATACTTTTATCTTGACATGGGTTGAAATGTCTTTATAAATTCAAACAGCAGCTTCGAAGTAACTGTCACGAATCATACCTTTCAGAGCTCCTAGAAGCGGGATTTGGCATTTCAGAGATCTCAGGTTTTAGTCTCGGACAGGGCGAATCTTTAGAACACAGGTAGTTGGCCACAGAAATTAGATAGGTTGAACTTAGAGTGCCAGGAATCCTCCAGTGTACTTCCTGTAAAAAAGAAGTATGAAAAGGAATGGCATTTAACAAAAATTTACTGAAAAGGTGGGAGCTGTGGGCAAAAATTTACACATTTGGTATTGAGGTATTGGCTGTGATTTTTCGTCGAAGCTTTTAGCCTACTTTTACGCAGTCCCCTAAAATTTTTTGCGGAACATCGCAAAAAATGCGAAATTCATATTTCTTAGTTTTTCAAAGATAACCCAGTGTTTTTTGCTCGGACACTTTTGCGCTCTTCTGCGCACTGCCCCAAAATTTTTTGCGCAAATTGCTAAAAAAGTGCGCACAGCACGAAAAATGCGATAATTTAGCATAAAATTGTTGTTTTGTATTTATTAGTAATTACCTGACTTTACTACAACTTTCAGAGCTGTAGCAGGTATATAAGATGCCATAACTTAATGAGGATTTGTTAATTTGTTAACGTAAGTAAATTTGTTTTCTGTGTGTATGTATGTATGTATACGTATATTTAGCGAAATTATGAAAACATGGCAATGTTTAAGTTATTTGCAAGCTAAGATTCCTCACTGCTTTTAATAAAAAACAAAAATGAATGCTGGTTTGAAATTTCATTGAAAATTACGTAGTTTCAGAAAATGATTCAAGGTTCCGATCTTTGACTTTTCCATGACATTGAATTTTCAGGGCTCAGCCCAGAGCATATATATTTTTAATTTTTAAATGCTTTTTTAAAGCGTCGGTGGGTAAGAAAGCACTGATAGAACACATAAACATAGCTGACACAAAACCTCCTGTGAAAGTTTGTTCTGTATTAAACGTGTGTAAACTTCTCCAAAAACTGCCATACGAACATTAAAATTATTTCATAACATGAATATATATGCAGTGCGAGTTGCATATAATATATATACACAAGCTAGATTAGCTCATACATTAGGCCACGGGTGTTTGTATATTAATGTTAGCATGTTTAGTGAGTTTTAGGTCACAACTTAGCGTTATAGCAGCTGTATAAAAGGAAGGTCGGGGATCTGGGGGCGGAGCCCTCAGGAAAAACCAAGAGATTTTTGTGAAATTGAGAGCCAGAAGCAATTTTCCTGAGCACCTAGAACAACTAATTTTCAGTAATTTTCTCTGTATTCCGCTGGAGAAAGTGCGCACGCGTGCGCACAAGCCCAAAAGTTTTTGCTCATTTCAGAAAAAAAGCGTGTCATTGCGCACTTTTTTGAGCAAAAAAACACTGAGATAACCAATGAATTTTATTATTACATACGTTGTATTTAAACGCATTTTAACATTATTTTCACGAATAGCATTAGCCAAGTTACAGCTATTTTTGACAAACTAGAAACACGTGTACGCGTGTTTTGGACAGGAATATAAATTTAAACATAAAGACGCGGGGGGTCTGGGGAGGGGGCGGGGCCCCCAGAAGCTGAGAAAAATTTGTAAAACTGAGGAAAATCCTTAATGGAAACACTCAAAGCTTCGATTTCGTCAGCCAGTAAAAACCAAAAATACGAGGGTACTATGTGTACGCATACTTCTTCAGATATTTTAGGAAATAAGTTTATGCGAAAAGAATTTCATTGCATAAGCTTTCACTAAGTATTAAATGTCGGATAAGACTGAAAGGTGTCTACCAATATAGAAATACGCGCCGAAGGCGCGAAAATTATTTGAATTTTTCTGCAAAAAGTACCTGAAAACGCGTTTTTTAATCATAAATAACTGAAAATTTCTACTCATGGCCAAAAATTTTTGCGGATCTTTACGCAGAGCTCCGAAAAAGTTACGGAATTTTCAAAAAAATTGCGGAATTTCGCAGTTCTTGTTCGCAAAAAACACAGGATTGGTAAAATTTTCCTTCGGATAACCCAAAAGAAGGGAGTTTCAACTTCCAAAACCCCTCCCCTGGATAAAACCAAAGGTTGATCGGATAACATTTTCAAAGTTTTAACATGCGCACAAGTTTTCGCAACAGGGAGAAACACAGGATGCAAAACCAGGACTGATATGTAAAAATACAGCTACATACGTATATGATACAAACCGAATTAGATTTACATACATGCTCAAAAATTTATTTTATACAAAAAATAAAAAGTAAAACAAACCTGTCCAGAAGAAGGTTCCCTTAGCCCTAAAGACTTCAGGAGATTTTTAACATTTTCTCTTTCCAACGTTTCAGTCTGCGCTGCCGTAAAAGCCAGCATCGGCACATCTTGCAACGGAAGATCAGCCTCTGAAAACATCCAAAACTGGTCCAAAACCAAATAAGCTGTTCAATACGAAGTCAACATTCAAATCATTAGGTTATAGATTGTGAAATAAATATTGTGAAAAGATAAAGAAGCTAAATTTTAATTTAATCATCGAGGCAGACGCATGGTCTAAACTCAAGGATAAAAAGTCGCCGGAAAATTGCAATTTGTTCTAAATTTGGAACTTTACTGGAAAAAAAGTGCAAAACTTTTTGAGACTAATTTTCATTCAAATAAAAAGACTACGCAAAGCAGTAACATAGCTATATCAGCACTAGAAATTTAGTAAATGTGGATTCCGGCTCATCAAATTTAAAAGTAACCAATTCTACATGATAATCTTTCAACTGAACATAATTTTGAACTGACGTACCTTCCTCACGATCGTTAACAATATTCTTCAGACAATTACCAATCCACTGAACTTGATCAGACATTTCTAAAACAGACATATACACAATAAATAAATAAAACAACATCATCATGTAAGTACTTTTGATATTACCAAGAGTACATAATAAATAATAAAGAGTATGACAGCTGGCAGGTTTTCTGTTATCAGCTGCAGGTTACATGTTCGTCACGCTAACGGCAGACACGCCCACAAATGTGTATGCTCACTTCAAAGAAATTTGAATTTGAAATTTGAAGAATTTGAAAATTTTTACGTTCTAAAGCTCGAAGCAGACATAAATTAGACGGCCGCAGCTGTTGTGTTTTCGAGCTTTACCATGTAAAAGATACTGCGAGTGAGCGTGCAGGAACGTGTACTGGCACTGGGTACTGATTTGTGGGGGGTCACTAGGTGCTATATGTACTCTTGATACTACATAAATGAGGAGTCAGGTTTATGAAAGTAATAAAACTTTCAGCTCTGCCAATTGCATGATTACTGCAACCACGATAAGGCCATGACTGCAGGCAAATCCTGCAGTTTTCCGTTGGGCTCCAAAATACGTGGCATCCAATAGCCAAAACATGATTAAGTATATACGTAGGTTAGCTTAGCTAAAGCATGGGTGATCAACTGGATAAACGGTTTATTTATAATCAAAAAAATTTCAAACAGTATTCAATAAAATCTTTATGCGGCAAACCTTCGAAAACAGCATCACGAATCTTATTCAGTTCGTCTGCTTCATGCTCACTGCGAGCCACTAGAATAACCCTGCCGTGCCTGTTTTCGTCGTCACTGTCAATATCGTCGTCACCATGCAAAATGTCATCATCTGAAACATTCGTAAAGATATCTAATAAAAGTCAGTAAAGAAATTGTCAGTTAGGAGAATCTGGACGACCTGAGCTCATTTTCTAAATAAAACTTAAAAATACCAATACAGATTACAGATTATACATTGGTAGGGGTTGCAATGTGAGCAGTATACGGGAAATAGATTTACGTTTAACCTATCGACAGCAATCCCATTCTAAAGTAATCTAAACTTTTCTGGACCAACCAGTTTTTCGTATAATAAATATCTGTTATACAAATGTTCATAAAAGGGCACATGTCTAATATTGAAAAATCTTGGGAAGTTGGACTGCGAACTAGACTAAAATCCGTTGAGAAACACCTAAATCGACACAGGTACACACCACCTCAAGTCAGTCTAAGCATTTTGACTTGAATATAGTAAAGGTTCGAAAAAAATACGATTTGGCAACTTTTTGGATAACTTTTTATAGGATTGCAGTAGAGATCCCGGATATGACCCAGCATGTGTGGGGTGGGGTCTAGTTTCTTCCCATGCCCAAAGGTCCCGGGCAAGGGCTGTGCTTTCAGAAAAATTTTGAAAATTGACTGTATTTTTTTCGGACCCAAATCGAAAAAAAATACACGGGGTCGAAAAAATACAGGACCAAAAATTCGCCCTTTCATTATCTAGTGCCAAAATGACTATACAAATCGTATATACAGATGCTGCTCATGCATTTTCCGTCGACTATTGACCCATCTTTCCAGTCTATGCTGGTTAATTTTCATTAGATAGGCCGCCTACCGCATATGGCCCGAAAAACTTTTTCATCTGGCCAGATACCGTTTTTATCACGCAGTAATGTCTATAATGTTGCTTATTCAGTGGCCATATTTTGTTTTTTATTCTTAACAAACGTAACGACAAAGAATAAATATCCAGCAGACATCTAGAAGACCTTCTGAAAACCGTCATAGATGGTCATGGCTGTTAACATGAGTTCTGGAATCCCAATGCCTACCGGAAGGGGTCGTCTACGTTGTTTTTAATTCTCTAGCCAGTGGCACTATTGATTATAAACCATCATTTAGCTCATTCAAAGTCGAAAAAATTAAGAGTTCTCAGTTCAGTGCTGAAAGCTTGTCTGCTGAGGAACCTGGCAGCCCGATCTGAGGATGTGAACGTAGCAAAAGTCGTTATAGTTTACCATATGGTATTATTTTATTAAGTTTACTCTAGATTCGTAATTGTCCTGACTTTTTCAACTCGTTTCAATGCTCTAACTACACGGAATATCGTCGACTTTTGCTACCGAGGCTGTAGCAAGCAATTTGCAGCGGCTTGAGGTCCTGAAAATGCAGTACTTACAGTCTACTCGCTTCTAAAATTAAATCAGTATTACTGGAGTATGCTAGCATAAAACAGCGCTAAAAGTAATCCCAGTAAAGTTCTGGTCAGTTGAGGACAAATTTTCAAGCCAATCAAACGACACTGTAGTAAGATAAAGATTGACCCCTTGGAACCAACCCAGGACACCGTCAGTGCATGCTACAGCCATAAATGCTGCTGAAAACGCGGAAACTCGACACCTGGTCGATTTCTAGCAGCTAAAATAAGAATTTGCGAATTCTTGCGAAAGAAGAATAAGAATGCTGCGCAACTGTGCGGCGCAGGGGCGCCCGAACCTATTGCCAAAAAAACTAGAAGCAATGTGTATTATGTTAAAACAATAGGTGCTACTATAGCTTTAGTGTAGCGAACAAGAGCCAAAAAGTTGCCAACTGATCCAAAAGTTGAAAACCAACTTTTTCATAGTACCATTTTTGAGTCCTCAGTCTGCGTGAGTGCGGGGCCTTAGGGAAACAGCCATACCATGGCTGGATATAAATAAGCTTGCGCTATTATGGGGTACAGTTTGGCTGGGGTCCGTAGCTTCTAGCCTGAGTTAGGGTGGGTGTATTTTTTTCGGACCCGGCCGGTGTATTTTTTTTCGAACCTTTACTATACCACAATCTCTACCATGAACAGAGAACATCCGCTATCGACCTACAATGTTGAAACCGTAACTGGATAATCGTTACTAATGATCTTTTCGAGAAAGATTAGAGTAGAATCAAAATTACCCAATTTAACTAGCTTTAACCCCGCTCAAGCTTGAGTTTCCCGTTTTTAACTCTTTCATAAAAAGGATCGAGTTAATTTCAACCCTACTTTACCCTTTCTTGAAAAGGCCCTAAATTTTAAACTGGGAACAAACTAGCCGCTTGCAACTGTTTCACTGAACGTTTACCATCGCTAAGATTATTCACACCGACATCCGATGGTTGTTGTGATTCCTGTCCCAATTCTAAATCAAAGAATGGCTCAGTTTCAGAGTGTGATTGATGACGCTGTTGTTGGAGAAATCGCTGTTTTTCCAGTTCAGCTTTTGTCGGGACAAGTTGGGCCCGATCTGCCACCACTCCCATACTGAGCAGCTGGTTAGTGATACGAGTTCGGGATCGCTTCTGGCTGAGATTACGAACAATGTGACCAACTGGATCTGCAATTTAAAAGAAAAAGGAAAGTAGGAGAAAGGACTTTGAAAAAAGCTAAATTTATTCCTGAAGAATTTAAACGGCATTGTTGGCAGTCCGAAGGTAGACGTGACCAGGGGCCCGTTGCATAAAAGGTATTACTAATAAATTATAAGTGATTAGTTGATTAGTGCACCACTATTAATGAGCAAAGCTATTAATTGAGCCAACAAATTTGGACTGGTGTTTTCGGTATTATTTTGTAAATAATGAAGTGATTAATTCACAAATGGCCAAAACTTTCTATACTTTTCTCCAACTCAATAATTTTGATCACAAATATCAGAGTAAACACGATTTTTGAAGGTTATTCCTTTGGCTTCGTTCAAATTTTAATTTTACACCAATTTAGAATATATAGCTCGTTAGAGCATCTCCAAAGCTACAAAACACCATATAGAACATCCCTCAGGCTTTTCCACAACTTTAGCTATTTTCAATCAACTGCTACACTAATCAACTAATCACTAATAATTTATTAGTAATACCTTTTATGCAACGGCCCCAGACAGGTTCAACAAAGAGAAACTAATTCAGATCAATTTTTCGCGAAGAACTGATGACATGAATATTCTGACCGTCTTATGAAAAGCGTTAAATAGAAGTGTATTATAGGGGGACGCGATAGCGCTCCCCTATAATATGGGTGTAAAAGGCTCAGCGCGGCCCTTAGAGACCCGTTCGAGCACCGTGCCAGCTAAATACTCAACCAAACTAGACAAATTTGGTATCGTTGGAATCAGCACGACGAGTACAACAAGTATCAAAAAAGTTTTGGTCAAAATTTTCAACTTTGAAAATTTTCGCTTCCGGACAAGTTAGGTCCGTTTGTTTTTTTTCCGTGTAAGTCACGCTTGGGGAAGCCGTTTTAGTCGAACTCAAAAACTGAACGATCTGGGCATTTTCAGCCGGTGAAGTTTGGTTTTTCTGAGAGTAGTATTTGTGTTAATGTACCTTTTGGACAATTTTTCGCTGTCCGGCCCGGCCGGCCACCTGTGCGGCCGGCCAAATGTGGCCTGACCGCTAAGATGGCCAAAAAAGGCCAATTTTGTGTCACGGCTACAGGGCCCAGGGAACAAGCTAGAGAGACGCGGCTTGTTGCATAAGAAACTTTGGGATGGGTAGCGTGTCATAACCGAGGCGATTTTCGATATCTGGCCAGGATCGTTCAGGCGGCCTGCCCAAAGTTGGTCCGGCCAAATGGCCATTTTCGAAAAATTTCTAAGTCCCAACTCCACAGAAAATAGTCAAAAATATGCCTAAATATGCTGTTTTGGGCCATATAGTGGGACGCATATAAGGGTTATCGGGGTCGCTGAACACGATGAGCATAGTCGCAGCGCTGTGCGGTGCTGCTATCGTGCTGTACTATTATGCAGCAACCATAGCACGCTGTCTGTAGACTTACTGTAAACGGCTAAACATATTAAACTTGATGATAATTGTGTCCGTAGTAAGGGGGAACTGTAGCTATGTTAGATGGTGCACTCTCTAGCTTCCACCGTGCTGTTTGTGCTGTCCTAAAACACAGCACCGTCGATAACAAGTTATTCATTTGTCACTGGCATTTGAAATTCGGCATACAGATAGTTTAGGACATGACAAACTATTATAGATAGGTTTCGTATACTTATTACGATGTTACTATATGGTTGCGCTGCATTAGAGTGCTGCAGAAGTACAGCACGGCCTATAACTAACTACAGATAACTTGCTATCGTCTGAAATTCTGCAGGCACGTGCCGAATAGCATTAGAAATCATACCGTCTAAGTCTCCTTTTTTTGGCAGTGACGTTTGCGTCTAGTTGCGCTGCAGTAGAGTGCTGCTGAAGTACAGCACGGCCTATAACTAGCTACACAAAAGTTGTAATCGTCTGAAATTCTGCAGGCACGTGCAGAATAGCATTGGAAATCATGCCGTATAAGTCTCCTTTTTGGCAGTGACGTTTGCGTCTAGTTGCGCTGCAGTAGAGTGCTGCTGAAGTACAGCACGGCCTATAACTAGCTACACAAAAGTTGCAATCGTCTGAAATTCTGCAGGCACGTGCCGAATAGCATTAGAAATCATACCGTCTAAGTCTCCTTTTTTTGGCAGTGACGTTTGCGTCTAGTTGCGCTGCAGTAGAGTGCTGCTGAAGTACAGCACGGCCTATAACTAGCTACACAAAAGTTGTAATCGTCTGAAATTCTGCAGGCACGTGCAGAATAGCATTGGAAATCATGTCGTATAAGTCTCCTTTTTTGGCAGTGACGTTTGCGTCTAGTTGCGCTGCAGTAGGATGCTGCTGAAGTACAGCACGGCCTATAACTAGCTACACAAAAGTTGTAATCGCCTGAAATTCTGCAGGCGCGTGCATAATAACATTACAAATCATGCCGAATAAGTCTACTACTTTGGCAGTGGCGCTTGCGTCTGGTTGCGCTGCAGTAGAGTGCTGCTGAAGTGCAGCATGGCTTATAACAAACTACAGATAATTTTCTGCAACTTTCTAAAATATTCTTATTTGTAGTGGATGAGGGTTTTTCTGCCAAAATCTTTGTCTATACTTTGTAATTTGTACTTTTCAAGCTTCTTTGTTCTATGGCTTGGTTGACTGTTACGTAATTATTGGGGGAATTTGAAAGTTTCTTTCATAAAGCTTTAACATTCTTGCTTAAGTTTTACTGAGAACCTTAAAAATGAAATAGGACAAGAATAAAAATGCTCCGATGGAGCATGAAAAATGCAATATGGGTGACACTGGGTTTTAAGCAGACAGAGGACTAGGTTTTAAAACGTTAATATGGGAGGGGCAGGTTGTAAATGCCAGGAGGACTAGGTTAAAAGCGCACTAATATGGACCAGCTTCGCTGAACAACCCATATTCGCGGGTACGCATGCTCCACTCCGCAATTGACCTTTATTGTCTTAAGTTCTAAATTCGGAATTTGTGATACCAATTTTTACTGCATATATATATATATATATATATATATATATATATATATATATATATATATATATATATATATATATATATATATATATATATATATATATATATATATATATATATTGTATTCAGGGGGGTCACGAATTTTCGCCCATCTCCGATTTTTCTCATTTTCACATATTTTGTAGTCCCCATAGGTCCCCAAAACAAGACAGTTGCGTTTGTTGCAAAACATTCCCTATCATTCACAATAGTCCTCCAAAGGTGGCCCCGGCATGTGTTAAACATAGGAAAATGAAAAGTTAGGAAAATTTCGCGGTAACCAAAAGTTTGAGCGCTGTGCAAGCGCAAACGAGCTATAGCTGGGCAAAATGTTAATCTGGACTAGGTAGCGTGTTAATATCTATATGAGGTATTTTTGTGTTAGCTCAGCGATTTTCTAAAAATTTTCAAAGTTGGGTGAAGCCGGTTTTTGCACAAATTTGACTTACAAAAACGTCACCAACGAAATGTTTTGTCGTGGCCTGAACTAACCGTTTACTGCACAGATTTCGCGTATAGATATTAACACAGTACACAAATAGAGGTTCAATTTCCATACGCAAAATCCATGCTGCTACTTGTGGATAGTTCATACTTTTGGTTACCGCGCTGGCGTTTTGCCTCAAAATACGTCATTTTCTCAATTTTTTGGATATAATGGTTCATAAGTCGGGTGAAAGCCAAGCTATCCCAACCAAATTCGGTGTGCCAGTTTGCACATATGAAAGGAAGATGTGCGCTAAATTTAACTACAATTGCTGGTGCTTAACTGTGGATGCATGCCTTAGTCCGATGACGGAGGCCTATGGTCAAAAAATGGCAAATTTTCAAATTTTTCAAATATAGCCAAATTTTATATCAAATTAAAGCTCTCGATGTCCTGAACATTTTATCTTTTTGCACCAAGTCTCTACAAAGCAGTATGAGAGAGTTAAGCCGCATTAAAGTTTGAAGTAAATAACAGTCGGAAGGAGCATGATCAAATGGTTCAAATGCCGTTTCTCGCTCGTTGCTTGACGTATCATTGTCATTTGCACAGCAATAAATAGCCCAAGATAGAGGCTTCAATTTAATGTATTGACCATACCGTAGTCTTTTGTCATCCTATGTGTACACGTCTTCGAAGCCCTTAGCGAGGCATAGTGGCGTAAATACTAAATTGTAGGGATTTGAACTGCAATATCTCTTAACTGGACTGACCCTGGACTCTAAAAATGTGTCTTGTTTTTGGACACATATGGGGGTATATTACACCCGAAAATGAGCGAAATCGGTGACTATAAAATTTGGTACCCGGCGACCCCCCCCCTTAAGTGTTGGATTATATGCATTAATTGAATTAATTAAATTAAGTTGTGTTGTAAGTTGTATTAATTATGTAATGTTAAGTATTACGAACACAACTATATTTATATATAGTAATAAAGAGAAAAGGTTAGAACGATAGGTACCAATTCAAGACCATACAAATAGGCCAATAAGTGACATAATATGATACATGCATAAAACATCCTTGGGTTGCAATTACAGCATACAGTTTACAGTACAATTATTAGTAATAGCTGCAAAGTCGTGCCGACAAATTGTTAAACTGTTATTGAGCGATTGCCGCCAGAGCATTTTTGTCTGGACAATTTCCGCGAATATGGGTTGTTCAGCGAAGCTGGTCCATATTAGTGCGCTTTTAACCTAGTCCTCCTAGCATTTACAACCTGCCCCTCCCATATTAACGTTTTAAAACCTAGTCCTCTGTCTGCTTAAAACCCAGTGTCACCCATATTGCATTTTTCATGCTCCATCGGAGCATTTTTATTCTTGTACATAAATCCTTTATTTGTATGCAGAGCAAATCAGGTGTATAATAATCTGAACATAATACTGATTTCGTTTAGTATTATTTAAGGTGGTGGTTTCCTTTTGTGTAAATTTGGACCTATAAGCTTCAATTCTTTATGAAAGTAGATGAAACTTTCCAAATATGCTATTTAACATTCTGGGACCAGTCCCACATTCTTAGGTGAAAAGATAAGAAATTTTCGGTTTTTGGCATTATACTCTCAGTAGATAGTAGATAGATCAGATTGGTTGTTATGGATGGAAACAGGGTACAAAAACGAACATTTTTGCTTTTACAAGCTTCGAGCTATCTCTAGTGGTTAAGTCAGTATAAGTCAAAAACGAATTTTGGGGTCAAAAAACGGCCATTTTCGAGGAAATCCGTTTTTTTCAAAATTACTGCCAAATTGTACGGACAATTTTTGTTTGTTTATACTCAATCGATACGGGGTCTAATTGCATATTTTATCAATGTCTGTTGGCTGGGATTCGTTGCTTTAAGCTAGAGAATTGGCTGAAAAACCATTTTGGCAAAACTGCGATTATTTTGTTTTGAACATCGATTTCTCAAACACTACCCACTGGATTTGCCTGATTTTTGGCTGGATGAAAATTCGCACTATTGCGGAGGGACTTTCTCGGTTTGAGCTAAAAAGTCTCCAGTTGCGAGAAAACGGAATACAAAGTTGCCAAATTTCGTGTCCACACCAAACCCGAGCTAAGTCGTACACGAAAGTTTTGTCAAAGGCTACAGAAGAGAAAAGTAGCTATAATAAATAAGCTTTATTACCCTAGCCTTCCTGTCAAAATCTGATATAGTAACCGCAAAAACAATCAAATTAAATAACGTTAACAGGCCGATTGAGAAAGGAAGTTGAGAGCAGCATTAAGACGAGAATAACGCCTACAAGAAATAGCGCTAAAAACGCAAAGGAAAGGTCAGTACCAACGTCGTCCTTGTATTGGTCGTACAAATTTCGCAGCTCTTGTAGCTCCGCAACCGTCCACGCTCCCTGTCCAGCGACACTGAAATAAGGTCAGAAAAAAATCTGAATAATCAAACAGTAAGAGCTACAATTGTCCTGAGATGTGGTCAAACAAAACTCAAAGGATGCAATATCCAAAAGTTCAACAAAGAAAACTAAAGTAGACTGAAAGAAGGAGATGTTACTAACTTTTTAGCTTTTCTTAATCCACTGAGATCATAACCAAGTCGTTTGAGTTGTCGAATTATCTGACGGCGAGTTCGCTTTCCTTCCATCATGAATTCGATGTAGTCAGCCACGTCCTGGTTTTGCGGTTTCTCTTCCAGGCTAGCATAGCTGTCCCAGTACTGTCTCAATTGCTCTTCCGCTTCCTCAGTCCAGAGCTGTTGGGCACTAGATTTGGCTGTCTTCTCTCTGAAAATCGAGAGCAAAAATCAGTGCTTACTTATAACAACTGCATCACGTACGAGTAGGGTTGTTAATTTACATGTAAAAAAAGTAATTAATTTTTTACACCTGTTTTTAACAGTGTAAAAAAGTGTTAAAAGGTGTAATAAAGTGTTAAAAAGTGTAAAAAACTGTGTAAAAAAAGTTTCGATGCCAAATTCATTTCCTCGGTACCAAAAATGTGTAAAAAAAGTTTCGATGCCAAATTCATTTCCTCGGTACCACAGTAATGATTGGCGCGTTGTTCAACTGTCAGAAAGGATTAGTTTAAGCAAGCATTGCATGCCAAAGCCACTAAGGCATTTATTTATTTTGATAATTGACCAAGAATTTTGTTAAATGCTCACCATTCTCCAGAAACTATTCATGTTTTCTTTTTGCATTTGACCTGCATTTGACATTTTGCGTCTGACGACAGATTTTAAGCAAAAAAATCATTAGTATTACCATTGCCATTTATAAATACTTTTTCTTATTAGTGAGATCGGAAAAATCAAAAGCAGTTTCAAATTATTTAATTTCAGAATGTCAAAAAATTTTATTTCAAGTTTCAAAATTTTCAAATAACGAGAATGTTCGGTTTATAAAATTTATCAGAGCATTGTCTGGTGTTTAAGATTTCAGAAATTATTTTAGCTGTGAAATTTTTGATTCTGAAATACTGTTCCATTATGCCTTAGGATTAATTGGACATTTGTTAAATTTTGTTGACTGAGATGTTCACTTAAGAACCCATCTTGCAGGATTTCTAAATTTTCAATGAAAGAAACAATCCTCTCTGTAGGTTATATATCTGGCACGAGATTCAATTGCAACTGACTTACAGTCAGGAAAGTTATTAATCGTAAATGAATTCACAAAAAATCCTCAACATTGTCCAACCACCGTCTTTACTTTTAATGTAATTTTTTTACTTGTTAAAAGTGTAAAAAATTCAGAAATATACGTAGTGTTAAAAATCCGCATCCTTGCCCGTTTTGTCCGTTACTCTCGCAATCTTTGGGGGGACCCTGCTCTTCCTTCTTGCCTTTCTCGCCTTTCCCAATTCCTCGTGCATGAAGTTCAGCAGTCGCACTCGGCGAAATCCCTTCCTCAAATCTTAGCATCTGTAAAGTGGGCACACAATTTTTGCAATTTTCCTGATCCCACCGTTCACCCCCAGGTCTCCGCTGATTTATCCAAAGTGCACAGTTCTCCTGTGTCTCACAAGCTTGCGCTTACCCGGCAAAATATGCTGGACTTGGTTTCCAACTTGGGTCAACCCTCTGCATCCCTCAAGCAACTGCGGGATGCCACTTTCTGCCTCTTGGGTTATGCCGGTTTCTTGCGTTATTCTGAGCTTGCGAATCTTCGCTGTTCTGATGTTTCTATCGATGACAACAGCACTATGTTAACGCTTCTTATCCGCCGCTCAAAAACCGATCAGTTCCGCCAGGGAAACAAAGTTTTCATCGCCGGCTCCGACGGTGACCTTTGTCCTATCCGGCTTTTGCGCCGCTACGTGTTACTCGCTCACCTTTCCCTCGCCTCGGACGAGTATTTGTTCCAAAATTTGACTTATCATCCGGGCTGCCACGCCTGGGCTCCCAATGGTCGTCGTCTGACATACTCTGCAGCTCGACTACTGGTGAAAAAGGCCTGCTCTACTCTTGGCCTTGATTCGTCTCGCATCGGCACCCACAGCTTCCGGGCTGGAGGGGCATCGGAAGCCAATCTTGCTGGTATCAGTGAGCGAATGATTTCTCTCCACGGTCGTTGGCGTTCTGCCAGCTCTCGTAACTGCTACATTGAAGATTCGACAAATGCCAGACTCGCAGTTTCTAAGCTTACATGGTAGTTAGCTAATCTGTTACTCTGTTTGATGTGGTCTTAATGTTACTTATTTTTCTGTGTTTCATGTTCTGACATTTTATGCTCACAGGCAGAGAACTAGTAAAGAGCTGCTGCAGCTTTCATGCATGCAGCTACAGCCTTTAAAACTAGCTAAAAGCGACATTATCGCGAACGTATAGTGCAGCGATAATGTAATTTTTTACTTGTTAAAATTAAATACATTTAAGGTTATTTTCGCGTACTGAAACAAAATCTGTCTGCAATGTATATATATATATAACGTATATATATATATATATATACAATAATATACTTGAAACACTATTTTCCACAATAAAAGGTCTGTGAAAGTGTAAAAAAGTGTAAAAAATGTGTAAAAAAGTGTAAAAAATTCAGAAATATAGTGTTAAAAAATGTTAAAAATATGTAAAAAATCTAGTGTTAAAAAGTGTAAAGAAGTGGTGTTAAAAAGTGTAAAAAACCTGTTAAAAAGTCCGAAATGTTGCTACTGTTAATAACTGTAAAAATGTTTTTTAACATTTTTACTTTTTTACAATTTACAACCCTACGTACGAGAACAAAAAAGGAAATTATGGCAACTGAAAGCGGTGAGTGTAGTTCGAATACATTGAATTCATTCACGATGGTCCAGGAACACGAGGAGGAAGAAGAAGAAGAAGAAGAAGAAAAAAATATTACAAAAATATTAGGATGAGGAGGTGAGGTAATAATCTTAATTCACTACACGCAGTCTTGCAAATAAAAAGAGATTTTACTTGTAGGATCCATAACCATTCAAGAGGTCATGAACAACGTTAGTGTGTTTCCAAAACAGGATCTCCAGGAACATCTTGCTATCCTTGGAAGCCATTTCAAAGAATCTTCGCAACAAATATTTTGCAAATACGAAGAATTCCTACAACATTTTGCAAATTCAGTTCAATAAATAAAAGTATAAAATATTGCTGTTTCAGCAGCGTATTTTAATTTTACTAGTTTCAGCTATATTCTTCAACCAAAAATAATTTCACTTTACGTATTTTAGTGTATTCAAAAGAAAGTCCAGTTTCAGGATTCTCAAGTCAGTAAAGTGACATTGATTGCTTTCTCAGCTCATCCGCAAAAATTAACTGCTTAAAACAACGAAAGCTTCAAGTTTCGGACAATAAAACAGCATGTGAGCACAGAAAGCAAAGAAGCCATAATCGAGACAAAAACGAAACTATGTTTACAAAAGCAAAAGCGGAAAGAAAATCACAAACAGTACGTATGTAGGTGGTGATTTTAGGTGTAAAAATGCAAATAAGAAATCATACAATCAAACAGTAAGTCTGCCAGACCTTGAGATCATCTCTTTTACGATGCACAGGATTTTGCCAGGCTCGCTGGAAGACGCGAAACAAGCGCGCCTGATAAATGTAGGGACTCAGGCCCAAATCGAAGGAAATTCTGTGGAACAGTTTGAGCACTTGATGATTTGTGCCGGGTGAATTTTCCGCATAATCTTCTAGAACCCACACATACCACTTCAAGATGTCAGGATGAGCAAATCTGAAGAATATAAAAACTTCGAAAAGCCATAATGCTTGATAAATAACCTAAACTTACTTTTAAAAAGTAATATATAAACTACAAGAATTCTTGGCTACTTGTGCATTTATACCTTGAGAATTATTGAAAAATTACAAGTTTCTGTAGTTGTAGTGAATGCTAAAGAATCTAGAGAATCTGAACTTGTAGTTTTTACAAGACAGACTTATGCTGAAATAGCGGCAGGTGAGGATATGACAGACCCTCCGTAGATTCGGCATGGAGCAGCCTACTCACAGCATGTCGGAAGTATGAAAACTGGAAAATTGACAGTCTTCGAGAATTTTGATCTCATTCTCGCCTTTGCGGGAAGTTTGAGCGGAGCAATTTTTTCATAACATACTTTGGCACCAAAAGGAGTACACACTTGTTTTAGGAGGAGCCATTTGGGGGGGGGGCAGTGTGTATGGAACGACACTCTGTCCACTAGAATAAGCCTGGAACCCTCCGAGTGCCCCCCGACTTGGGTTTGCTCCCATCACAAAATAGCTCGAGCTCAGCTGGTTTCCATTCCCTTACACCAGAACATAAAAATGTCCTGAAATAGTGAGGGTTTGAGGGCAAGTTAAGCATATCAAAAACAGTGGCGTTAGCAAACGCTAAAAATGATGAAAATACGGTAAAAATTGCGTGTTTTCTACGATACTGCTACAACTAAGATAAAAAGTGTTCAAAAATCAAGTTTTAGTACAAAAATAGACGATTTCGCACCAAAACATTTTGAAAATTTTGACCAAAATTCTTAAAATTTGGCATTTAGTGCACTCACCTTCACCTAATAGTTAGTGGGGGGAACCCAAAATAGTGGGAGGCCCACTCCCCCACTGAAGAAAACCCCGATTATTTCTTTCAATTCTATCATATTGAATAGACAAAAATAAAAAGGTCAATATACATATGTAAATATACCAAGCTCAACCAAATTAGTAGAGATCCACCAGGGCCGGGGCTAGAAATTGAAGGTCCAAATTGAAAATTTTCAAAACGTTCATACAAATTTTGCAATAATTTCTGGTATGCAAGTGTTTGTTTTCATTCAAATCGGTGAGAAAACAATTTGCAACACTTCGACCTATTTTTAACGCTCTAAACTTCAAAATTTTGGTCAAAAAATGCCCAAAATTTACAAAATCTAGCTAATTTTTGGCCCTGGTGCATCCCTACAAATCGGTAATGTTATGTCAAGTTATGTACCGTGTGAGAAACTGATTTAAATCGAAGATAGTTTCCGCTGATTCTGTTTCAAATGCCATCTCTAAAACAGTGAAGTAAGATTTCAAACACAAAAAGAAAAGTTCACAAAATATTCATATGCATTGCGAGTGTGCAACAATCAAAAATAATTAACATGGTACACTAAGAATCCATGTCTGTTTAGAAGCTTGGCTTCACAATACAGACGTCTAAAGCCCGGTTCATACTTGTCTCTAAGTCTCTGTCTCTAGGTCTCTGTCTCTATGTCTCTGTCTCTGGCCGGTTCATACCTGTCTCTGTCCTTTTGTCTCTAAGCTGCCCTTAAGAGTCTCTAAGCCAAGTTGAACAATGCTCAACTTTTCTGCCTGTCCTTAAGAGACAGCCAATCAGAATAACGAATGATATCACGTGAAAGTCTCTGTTACCTGAATATTTAAAAGTAGCTGCATCCAATTTGAAAAGAAGTTTTCCACATAATATAACGTTAGCTGTTAACAAGACAATAAAACTGCTATTGTAATGTTCCAATTTAAAATATTTAGTTAGTTTTTAACTACACCAAGTGACCAATGAAATTTGAATTTGTTGTCACGTGACCGAGTCTCTGTCCTTTTAAGTATGAACGTCTTGTCTCTATCAGTGTAGAGACAAAAGGACAGAGGCATAAAGACAGAGACTCAGAGACAGAGACATAGAGACAAGTATGAACCGGGCTTAAAGCTGTAGGGTCTAGGCAACTACGATTTCAGGTTTGCCTGTTAGAAATAATGAATAAAAACGATTTTTCTGTTAAATAAAAACAAAAACCTGACTATCCACGTGTACACCTTCCTTGCGGATAAAAAGCAGCCAAATAAACTTATTTTTCTGTAAAAAACTGAATTGCCCGAGGAGAATTAGTTACAGCAAGCCAAAGACGACTCAAGTTTCAACACAAACATACAAGCGAGTGAGCGTAAACAAAACTGGTTACTGATTTGTGGGGGAATCAGTCGTTATCGTGCGGATCATGTCCTCAATGAGTGTCACTCCTGGCTTATTTTTAGGCCAAAACTTAGGGGCGGCGGCGCCTCAAAGTCCCGCCCCCCAATGGATGGGGGAGAGGGGCTCACCAAAAATGTGGGCAAATTTTTAAAAAATTGTGAATTTTACGTTTTTTGTGTAATAACTGCCAAAAATCGCTGAAAAATGACTAATTTTAGTTGTTTTTAAGCTAAAATAGCTAAAAATTTTGTTAAAAATCAGGCGAAGCCGGAAGATTTTTTGAAAATTTAGGGTAAAAACGGAGAAATATGGCAATTTTATGGGTTATGGGGGGACGTCTGAATTTATGGGGGGGGGCTCCTCGAATGGAGGGAGGATCGCCGAGTGCCCCCAGCAAAATAAGCTAGTGACTCTTGCCACACCCTTAGCTATAATTGTTTATAGCAAAGCAAATACCAGGTACTCACGAAAAGTCGATATCATAGAGGGCAAATTTGCGAAGGGCAAACCGAGACCTTGGGGAACATACAACTCGTGTTACTTCTTTATAGTCACTTCATAACTTGCTTAGAGACTGAGGGCGCAAGGGCCAAGACCGGACATATTTACCCTCTTCCATAATTTCTGAGAACTCCTCGTTGTCAAGTTCCTGTTTATCTGCTTCGTCAACGTTTTCAGTTCCTGCAGTTTCGTTGTCCGCTAAAAATAAAATAATACAAACCATGAATACAATAATCAATCAGATAATCGTAATACGTGAGTTATAAAAAAATAACGCAAGGCAAGCTTATTTCATGAACTGACCCGGTGCAGGCAGCCGTGCATCAAAAATGCTTTTCAAGGTTAAAAGTTCATCTTCGGTGGCTAATGAATCAGAGCCGCCAAATGCTTCCGAACCAGGCCACAGCTCCCTAAATAGTACTCATAATTAAATTTGGGTACAAATTATATTTAATAATTAATACTGACTCGTCAAAAACATGACGCATGTCGCAGCTAAGTCAAAGACATCTGCAAAATACAAAAAGACGAAGCAAAGAGGGCTGTACTACAACTGGACCTCGTCCTCCCTAAACTGAAGTGGAGTGAGCTCAAACATGTGCAGGCAGGCGGCAAAAGTTGAGGAGGGGAGGGGGAAAATTCCACCCACTCCAAGCACAAGAAAGGTTGAGCTGTGCATGAAATGTCCCAAGACATAACTGGGTTCAATGACCACAGAGGCATACTCAGGATTTTGAAAACTGGGGGTCCAGCCCAAAAAGGGTCAGAACCCATTAAAAATGGAAAAATTGCTAAAAATTTCAAAAAATTTCGGAAACCGGGGAGAGGGGTTCGGACCCCTGGACCCACCCCTAAATACGCCCCGGAATGACCATGCAATTAAAAACCAACCTAGCTGCACGAAACATGGCAACAGCTTCAGCAGGACGCTCATCTTTAATAGCTTGCTGAATTCTACGCATCCCTTCAACACTAAAAACATTAAAACACCAAAACTTAATGCGATAACTAAGAACAAAAAACAAAACAGCCGTTTCAATTTAGAAAGCAGTGAACGTATTTTAAGAGTTTTGCCTAACTAAGGAGGGCAGGCAGGGGCGCACTTAGGAGGGGGGCGGGGGGGGGGGGGGGCGGCCGCCCGCCCCCCCGTCGCGATTCGAAGGTAGGAAAAATTAAGGAGAGAAAGAGGAAAAAGGACAAAAAACCAAAAAAATTCGCGCCTTCGGCGCGAATTTTCCACTTTTCAACGGCATATTTAATGCATTTATGAAGAAAAAGCTTGGAATGCATCCGACTTTTCAGAGAAAATTACCATTTTTGCCTAAAAATGTCAAGAATTTTAAAAAATTTTCTCAGTTCTTCAGTATGAAAAGAATTAAAGGTTCGAAGACCGATTTTATTGCAAAAACAAAAAATGTCTTCAACTTCTGGGGGGCTCTGCCCCCCAGACCCCCCGGTAGATGAACGGCTATTTCGAAATCTTGTGCACCTGGCGAAAGCAAAAACTTTTTGAGACTCAACTCCCCTCTTCTAAATCCCGAATGCGCCCTTGGTCGGCGCAAAACTTATTCGATTTTTGTTTAATTTACGCTTATTTTTGAATTTTAAACCTGGTTTTCAAAAATTTTGCCCCCAGACCCCCCCCAAATTTTTTAAGGTCCGCCCCCCCTGAAAAAATTTCCTATGTGCGCCACTGAGGGCAGGGTAACTTTTCACCAGTTTTGGACCATCAACAAGAGTAATCTTATTCCCATTCTTCCCAAGTACTTGAAAAGTGACCTCGATTATAGTTAAATAAAATAGTAATACACTAAACGTTTGTGATAGAAAATATTTTCACATTGCGAGAATCAATAGATCTAGCCCATCATTTTGCAAGCCTAATTGTTAAAATTACAATGTAAAATGCAAGTAAATCTCCCGCATTAATATATATATATATATATATATATATATATATATATATATAAATACATATATATATATATATATATTCGGGGTAAGAAAAACCCTAAGTTTAAATAAGTTTAAAATAATTGTTCAATTTTTAGTTCAGTCATAAAAACAGCTGATTTTCAAAAATGTTTCGAAAAATTTTCGTCTCCACGACTCACTTAGAGGAAGTGCCCACTCTCCATAAATTCTGGCATATGAAAAATCCAACAACAGAAATGAGCCAATTAAAAACATTTTTAGTTCCAGTCAGAATATAAACAAACAAAAGGGCCCAAAGCACAGGACTTAGCCCGGTAAGCCTAGCTTCAATTGCAAAATAACATGAAGCCAGTCCACTGTGCACACATTACCAACAAAAACTAACCACTCATTTTGCCCCGATTCATTTAGAGTATCAAAAGGAACAACATCTTCTGGAAGTGGAATTTTTCCGCTCAAGGCCTCAGA
>JASAND010012014.1:0-30787 GCA_030248195.1 Trissonchulus latispiculum
TGGTAGACAGATAGCGAAGTTAGACACTTCTAGAAATGTCTTGTCGTTTTAGACACTTCGCAAAGTGCCTAGACACATTGCGAAAATTTTGTCAGAGTGACGTTTTTCTGTAATGTGTCTAGGCACTTCGCGAAGTGTCTGACCTTCATTAGACACATGCAGAAAATTTCATTTATCATGAACTATATGACTCCAATGAATTTATTTGTTGACACAACTGTGGTTCAACTTTCTAGAAATTTGAAATTACAAAAACTTTTCAGCCATTACAGAAACAGAAATAACGTCATAAGTAGAGAAAACTAGGCAAAAAATTCAGATTGCGCTTAGATGTAGGGGAAAATGCTGGATATCCTTCTAATTTTTAACGTTATCACTTTTATAATCTGTATACTTTTGCTCATTTCTTGATTCCTGAAAAGGTACTAAAAGATATACGTATATCATTTCAGATGTTGTCCAGCACAGCTCTGTGGTTCAAAACATTCTGAGCAAGCACTTCAAACTGCAAAAATTCAGAAAAAGCAATTGAAACTGTTAATTGTAAAAGTTGGTGCTCAGAATTAATGTCAAATCTCTTCAATTCATTGACGCAATTTTTGTGATTACAACATACATAGAAACTTCATACCGAATTTCAATAATAAATTTGGAACTTTTTGAAATTTAGCACTTTTTGAAAAAATAAAAAATGACTCCAATCAATTTATTTGTTGACACAACTGTGGTTCAACTTTCGGAAATTTGAAATGTTTCGTTTTTACATATTTTACTGGATATATACTTATACTTACATTTCGTCTGCAGTCTATTGAAACAAAGTCAAAACAACAAGATAAGATAATAACAAAACATTAAGTTAGCAATTAGCATTTCTCAGAGTTGACCGCGGGCCGCGGGTACCCGCGGGTACCCGCGGGTACCCACGGGGCGGGGCGGGTATCACCGAATTTCAATACCCGCACTACCCGCGCGGGTATCTGTGCGTAAAGATTAAAGGTTCGGTAGAGTGTGTAACATGTCTGACTCCTCCTACTTATTCGCTAACCTATTTTAAAATAAATGGCACGCCCTAATTTCACGGATTTACTTTCACAAAAATAACAAAATTCAACGAATTCCAAACAAAACGATATTTCAAATTCAAGATAATTTTACAGAACCAAGTATAAACAGTATAAAAAGAATTTAGGCAAGCACATGATTGGATACAAAATCACAAAACAGAATAACAAACCTTATATTAATCCTGAATAGAAGTGTGGGTGTAACCCCAAACACCCCCCCAACTGACAAGTGAGTCCAACCGGAGAAACGTAGTAATTGAAGTGGCGCCCACGCCGCCGACTATGACAAAATTTGAAACCAGAATGACTGAAATTGTAATCAAAATGGCGACGAAGATGTATTAGCTATGTACGGCGTTGGACCGTACACAGCAGTCAAATTTAGATTGATTTTTGGTGAAGTTAGCACTCACTTTTGAATGATTTAGGGTAAAATCAAGGAAATATTCTACACTACTTTGCTTAAAAGAGCGGACCAGTCTTCTCGGCACGACTCATATATACTTTCAGCGATTTCAAACCCGATAAAACTTAAATGTTTGCGTGACTATATACTGTAAGATTTTCAGTCTTCTTATCCGACACAGTTCCTGAGTCTACAAGGTTTAGAGAAGTTTGCTTAATAAACCTAGAATTGTATTAATTTAGTTGAACCTATGTAGTTGAATGAGTTTTCACAAATATTTATTTACTTTTTAATATTAATCTGTTGCCGAATTGTAGATAGAAGTATTCTTGTTTATGATTAAAAATAGGTCACTACGAACTAAAGCCAATATAGGCACAAGTAACAGCGACAAAGGAACCAGGAACGGGAACATGAATATGAACAAAACTGCCTTTAAAAAGGAGCGGAAACCTAATTTTAGGAATAGGAGCAAAAGCTGGGTTCTAACAAGAACAGGAACGGAGACCTATTTTTACGAACCGGAAGGAAATTCATTTTCCATAGCAGGACCGAAAACAGATGTTTGTTTGCAGTAACCACAATTCCAGTTTAATTTCAGTAGCAGTAACGAGAGTCTAATTTCAAACAGGGGTCTATTTTACACCCATAATTTTCACCTTAAAGCATATTTGAGCTTGCGGGTGGTCGGTCAATGTATAAAAATCTTATTTGCTAGACTAAATCCGCATATTAAGGAACGTCATAGTGACATTACATACAAGGTAATATCAAGGCAGGTCATGTGGAGACCTTGTGATCTTTTTAATTTCATGTTTCGGTTCCTGGAGTTTATCCGATTTCGTTCCTGTTCTTGTTACTGAAATCATATTCCTTCCGTTCCTGTTCCTATTTCTGTTCCTGTTAAAGGTTTTAGATGTCACCTTAAAATGTCAAGCAAGCTTTTTCAAAAGTCATCAAGAAATTAAAATGATGATTTTTATTTTTCATTTATTTGTTTTAATTTTCAAAAATTCTGATGCACTATTTGCTTGCAACGCATTTTTACGATTATTTCAGTGTATATTTCGCACTAAGAAAGTTAACGATAAAACAGACATACCTAAAAAAATGAAAATTTCCGTTATAATTTAGTTTTCCACAAAAGCGGGGCGAAAAAATTTTGCGGATATCTTGCGGGTATCACTTGTCTGCGGGCTGCGGGCCGCGAGCCGGGGCGGGTAGCAAAAATCCGGCCCGCGACCAACTCTTTTACTTACCGACAAAATCTTAAAGTGAACTGATATAATGTTAAAAGTTAACAGTTTGGTTTGATGCTGTGATCAATTTTATGATTTATGAAACTGTATTTGCACAGTTTAAAACAGAGAAGGGAAGAGGGAGGTTCAGCTTTTCATTCAGGATTGAAAGTAAAGAATTGGTCCCGCCGGGGATCGAACCACGGCCCTTCTGACTCCGGAGCAGACATGCTAACCACTACACCACGGGGCCATCTGCTGAACTCCCATTGCAGGCTTATCAATCTTTCCTATGCCTGCTTCCCTTACAACTTGCCTTCTTGCGGGTTCGGGAAAATGACGCTGCCATGCTGATTCTGGGGAAGGACCGGGAGGACAGCGCGAACTCAATCGCTGTGCTTCCACCCGTCTTAGGACATATCATTGAACAGCACACTTGAGTTTGTCTCACTTTGGTGCAAATGCTATTACTGCCGTTGTTTGTGCTAGGTGCTGCCCCTGTGGCTAACCGCCAGATAAGGCAAAGGCCAAGGCAGACGGAGCATGTGTCTTAAAAAGGATTCCTTCTGTCAACTTGGTTGAGTTGTTTTTGACCAACCTTACGGGACCAGTTTCCTGGCTGAACACTTTGCACCTCCTGGTGATGATCATCACAGAATGTGTGTCAAATGGTCAAAACTATTAAATGTTTTTTCGCCTTACTTCCAGTGATCCAACAAAAATATATTATCAGATAAATGGGGATCTAGAAGCGGAAGACCAGTAGTCAAAGCTATTGAACATCCAAAACTTTACAGTATTGATAGTCGTAAATCTTGTATTGTCTGTTTTCTAAAATTTAATATAATGAGTGTTTGATTTGTATGCTTGTGAGAATGTATGTGAAATTGATCAGTGAATGTCTGAATAGCTGTTGTATTTCCCTGTATGCTGTTGTCAGTTGAAGACACGCAAAATGTCAAATTTCGTTGAGACATAATGCATAGGAGTATGACAAGAATCATAGTCTATTAAACGCAAATTCCTTTTGACACATTCCTTCCTTCAACGCAGCAGGTTGACCCCCAACTGCAGCTTTGTATCGCTGAACTTAATATGAACCACTATATATATGACGAAGGTAGTTAAACATAAACTGATTCTTCGTCATGAAAGTGTTTGGGCATGATGATAGTTCCTCATTCTACTCTGACAGCCTCTCGATGATTTTGATGGCAATACACAATGCACTCACTAACGGAATTATGCCAGTACCTGAATTGAGCTTATAGTTTGTACCTCCTATCCTTCAAGGTTCTGCAGATTGTTTTCAACTTTAGTACACTTCTGATTATCAGATGTTAGATTGTGCCAACTACTCCGTGAGCAAAACAGCCAAATAGAACGGCAAAAACAAAGGAAGGACTTCCGCGTATGACACATTAAAATAGCAGAAGATTACAAGAGCCGGTAATTATGCACAGTTCAGTGTATTGGCAATTTGTCCTTGTCAAAGGAAATTTTGAAACAGAAGCGTCGCAACACACTTAAAGTGAATCCTAATGAGCACTTCTACTTCAGTTTATCTTAAGCTTGCACTAGCTTCGGTAACTACGGCTTAACCAGTTTTCGTCCTACAAAAATGGCATCTGCCAACGTGACTACTAAAGCTCTCTTTGATCGGAGCTTCCCTATAATAGCATGGTTTCTGGCAGTTGATGCCTTTGCTCTAGTCAGTTTGGTAATGTATGCTACAGTTATTGTGGTTATTGTAATCAATAAAACGAAAAAATTTCCCAACTCATTTTATACTATGATTGTTAGCATGGGCTTTTGTGATATGATCTGCATCTTGATTCATTTCACATTTCTAAATCCTGGGGCAATGGTCGGAAATAATTGGCTCCCAAAGTGGTACCGACTATTGTCGGGATTTCTGTGGGAAATGTTCAATAATGCCTCAACCACTCATATTCTCTACATAGCTGCTAATCGTCTTTTGGCGGTTCACATTCCCAACAAATATGAAAACTACTTCAGCAAACCCCGACTAATTGTAATGCTAATTTTTTGCTACCTATTCGATTTGATCATAACCATATCATTCTACACCTGCACGATTGAATTACATGCCCTTGGTTTGGGCTATACCTTTACCTACCAAGACGGGGGTTGTGGCCCCTTTATACTAAATATTAGACAGGCCCAAGATGTGGTGGGTACAACACTAACTTTACTGCTAAATGTTGCCACTTTCATTAAGTTTAGACAGATTTCAAAGCAAGCCCACTCGACACAGTCACAGAAAGAGCGAGGTCTTCTGATACAGTTTGGCACAATCTACGCTTTCTATACTCTGCTCTGCGCTGTGTACTGGATTGTGGCATTCCTAATCAAAACCGATGATCAGCTAACATTGGATATAGCTCAACTGACGGTGACTTCCATATTTTTACTGCATAGTTCTGTAAATCCATACTTGTTGCTGCTGTTTGGATCGGAGCTGAAGAGTGCGGTTGCAGGAATCTTTCTTCCCAAAGTGCAACCAATACTAACGCTGGGCTAAGTGAGAGGAGGTTCTGGTGCTTGGTTCTCTGGTTCTCAGCCCTTAGCTCTTAGAAAGTTGTTAAATGATGGACATTAGCAGAGATCCATCTTCGTCAATTCTAATTTCAGGAGTACAATCTAGACTAAAAATTGTTTGCTAGCATACTGGATGGTACATTTTAGATTAGCTGTTAGTAACTCTTGACCGCAGGAACTATGGAACTCGGATAAACAAATGATATATGTTCAACTGGTGAGGCTTAACTTGTTGAAAGTCCCAAGGCTTTAACACATGTGCGCAGACAAACTGCAAAGATGAGAATAAGTAAATCTTTCATGAAATACATCAACCCAATGAAGTTTTGTGGGCACAAGTGCTACAAAATTTTCAACATAATTAGTGTTTGTAAAATAGCAGTATAGTGATCGGTTAGAAGTACCTCAGGCGTATGCACCACCGACCCAGAACCGCTCTTTTTGCACTACTCGCACATTTCTTCACCGACTGTAATTTTGCTCTTGTTTGTTGTTTTTTGTCATGGTACGTGTGTGGATTGTATATATTTGTTGGTATGGTTGTTGCGATAAACTAACGGAAATAGACATTGCATTCCGAACTAAACTAGCACAAGTATATATATCTTGTTTTTAAGGAAATCTTAGATGTGATTGCATCATCATCATCATCATAGGTTAACGCGGGGTGTGGGTATGTGCAGGCTCCTTACCCCCGTTCGGGCGAGGTACAAACCATACCGCTATTGGGGACAAGGGGTAAGAAAAAAGGCCGGAATAATACTACAATGTTGAAACATTAACGGCATTTAGCATTTAGTTTTCTGTTGAAGTTTATGTTTATTCGTGCAAATCGTTCGAACTTTATAATTCTTACAAAGTATGTATTAGAATGAAGGTTTTGTTCCAAATTCTAATAGACGTTTAAGAAAATTGCAAATTTTGATTAAAATTAAGTTAAATCGTTAAATTGTTAAGTCGTTAAGTTAAAAAATTGCAAATTTTAATTAAAATTAAGTTAAATCGTTAAAAATTAAAAAGAAAGAAAAAAAGAAAAGATTTGTGCCATCAGGTTAGCTGTTTTGAATCAAATTTCTAGTTCAAGTTTGCACAATTCTAAATGCCCTTTCAGACTATAGCACACTCTTTCGCATTTGCTCTCACAATCATTTTTGTAGTGAACACTACAGGAAATACAGGTAATAAATAGTTATAGACACAAGACTATTGTTTATAAGCTGAGCAGTAAGGTTTAGCTAACGTAACAAATTGCCAGGTCGTCGAAGAACGATTTCTGTCACTTAACTGGTGGTTTTAATGGACAGCTTAGATTAGAAAGCCCAAACTAGGTTGGGCGGGCAGGACTTCGGACTTTACTGAAATTCGTGGATGACGTCCCATCCAAGACTTCCTCAAAATTCATTTCCAGAAACAAGTGGGAGGATTTAATCACGTGTTCGCATGCACATGCATCGTCGATAAAATGTTGCCAGAATTCATATAATTGCAAAAGAATTTGAACAATATATTCAATTCAACACGGGGTGAGATTCTGGGAAGAAATCAGTCTCATTTTGAGATCACCTGAAGACTAATTAATGAACCACAAATAAAAGAAAGATTAATTTGGACAAGTGTTTATAAAAATAGCTAGCAAAATTATAAATTGTTGTGGCGTAGCAATAAAAATGTAAATGTCTCTGCTGACTTCATTTTTCCACAACTGTTTACAACTAATACTACGAGCTGTTTTGTTTGATTGCCTATCTTAGAACCTGACTGGGTCATGAGTCCAAAATCAGGCGATTGCGATCGTACTTGTATGGAAGTCGGGAAGAAGTGCGATTTCACGGACATTGACTCAATGGATCAGGACAATTTGATGATAGCAATGTTCACAGCGGTTCGAACAACAAAGGGCCAGTCGTGTAGATTTGGGAAGGAAGAGAGAGACTTTGACTTCCTTCCTGCCTGGACTGAGGATCTTAAATGTCATGGACTGAAGCCGGGAAAACTTCGACCACTGTGCAGTTCCTCCGAAACGGACTATTACAGGATTTGTATGTGCAGAGGTAAAAACCAAAACCGGAGCCTTGAGACTGTTAGTGTTATCGAATCTGACATCTTTCGACATAGATTTGTCATTTATCGGAGGCTTAAACATAACTGTAGTTTCCACCCACCAGTGTTTAGAGCAGAAGACCGCCTGTTCGAGCATCGTCAGATGTACAATCTTTTCCCTTAACATGCTGTTGAGCCATGCTTAAATTAAAACACAAACTGTAGTAACCAGACATACACGAAGGCAGCCGGAATGCCGGATTTTTCGGTTTTTGCCTAAAAACTGGAAAAGTCCGGATTCTGGGGGGTGAAAACCTCCCCAAACAGCATATGTAACTGGTAGTAACGTAGTAACAGAAAGAGCTCCAAACAACTAACCATAACACTAGTGTACTGACTACTGATTGGGCACATTTTCTACAAGTAACTGACGTTGAATTAATCGGGGTTTGACGGGATTCGCACTTCCAACATGTCTAAACAGCTCCTGCGCAAAGCAACAATCGCCGTGTGAAATTTCTAACAAAGTTTTGTAAACTAGAAATTTTTATAGCGCGTACCCTAAAGCAATTGTATTTTGCGGAAACCATGATCCAGTTATTTTAGAACCATTCAACTGGATTGCGGCCAGAGACTACAACGTTACCTGCGATGCAACCTGCGCAGAGCACGGAAAAGAGTGCAACTTTTCACAACTGTCCTACTACGAACAGGCGGATCGATTAAAGGACCTACTGTATTATGAAATAAAGCATGTATTTAAGAGTCAACAGAAGCTGATCTGTACAATGTCGGATGCCAAAAGAAATTTTAATGATCTACCGGCTTATAGAAAAAGTGACGGCACCTGTCATGGTTGGAAGCCCGGAAAGGCTGAAGCGAACTGTTCAGTTGCGAGCATAAAAAACATCCGACTGTGCATGTGCGTTGGTAGGTCATGAAAAGGAATTTCGGGTGTTTGTTCGCCTGCCTTTTGCTTGTCTCCATCTTTGATAGTTTGAACTAGATTCAAAGACATACTAGGTGAAAATATCCCATAAAGCATGCAGCAAGGGCTTAGTACATACCTTAATGATGCAATCGATAAATTAAATTGTTTGCAAATTGTATTTTGGAACTTTAGATAAGTTTAAGCCTACTTCACCGAAGTCGTCAAGTCTACCCAGTACTGTAGCGGTTACGAAATCCATTTCACAGCTGGACGATCACAGAACGAATGCAACGAAACCGGCACCAGGTGTGGCAAAATCAGCGAACAGCCCAATTGTAGCCATTTCGACACAGTTTCCGTCTCAGTTGACAGTCGCGTTTTGTATTTTCATTTTAATATCGTGAGCTGTGATGTGTTTGTAAACAAGTTCTCAACTTTCTTATAATTAAAGAATGGTTACAGCAGAGGCCCTCAAAAAGAATAATACTTTGGCAAGGACTTTGATTTGTGATTAAAAATAGGGATTCCGGAAAACCCTGGTACTGAAATTCGGTAGGTGACTAACTTATTGACGCAGACCTAAGCCAGAACAGGCCGGGTCTTTCAGGGAAGCAGAACGTTTGGTTCAATGCTAGGTGCAGTGTGGTCGCTGTGATTATATATGTTTATTTTGAGATTTGATTTTTGACTTTAAATTTCAAATTTTAATTTTAAAATTTCAATTTTTCCACAATAGAAAGCATACGCGTGAACAGCAAATACCACTGAGTGTGCTTTTAGCTGGAACCCAGTTGCTCAGTTCGGAACGGTCTCACTTTTCATGCCGCTCCGATCCAATAAATTTATTCGACATTAAGTAATTCCTATTGGCGGACCATACTTATTGTAAGTAAAACAAGTTCTGTTTGCTTCTGCTACCCTGTGCATCATACAGTCAGCAGTTATGTAACTTCTGCATCTGTTGTAACAACGAGACTATGCTCATCGATATCACAGCTACTGTACATGGCTCCGATTTTAGTGACACCTTGTCAGGGAGCGATTTCCCTTCAGTGACAGCTTTGCATGGAATTTCCTATCGGGATTTGGAGTATTTATGACACAAAAGGTGTCCAGCCGAGCTGTAAGGTTGAGAAATAAAAAAACAGAAAGCTGAGAAGCCTCTCTCCCTTCCTCCCCAGGTTTGGTTTTAGCATTAGTGTTAAAACATATTGTCAGTCAGCAGAATAACAAACAAAAGTTAGTCACATTCAAGAATTAGAAAGGAATCGTTCATAGCTTGAACAAAAGTTCATAACAATTCATTACATTTCACAAGAAAGCATTAAATTTAACAACAAAACCCTGACAGAATATTTTCAAAAATTTTCCGGCAATTCCAGCATACTCTTATCCATTTTTTCTTTAATTTTGAATCACAAGAACCCAGAAATGGGACACTGAGAGTGAGTAGGACATCCTAAAGACTTTGACCACTGTGGAATTAAATTTTAATTAGGATTTATTTTTTGCAATATATATAATCATATTCAGTTTCGAGTTTACGAACTTTGTGATCAATATATTTATAAGGTGTAAGGCACGGCAAAGAGGGGGCGCCGGATATGAGTATCATTGCAACCAACTGGACAATAAGAGGTTTGACTTTTGTCAGAAAAGAAAGTAAAGAATTAGTCCAGCCGGAGATCGAACCGCGGCCCTTCTGATCTGCTACACTGCACATTCGCACAGATAGTGGAACAGTCTAACAGTCAATTCACTGTCAAAGCGCTGGAGATTTGATCAAACGCTTTGATTGAGGCAATTCAAGACTATAAAAATGCGCTTTCCATTCAATTTTGCAATGCATTTTGTTGCTATTGTAACTGCATTGAGTGTTGCAGCAAGTAAAGGTATAGTTCGATCCAATCATAGCTTTTTTCTAGGTTCTTTTTTATTTGAACAGATCCAAATAAATTATCCTGAAATTTAGATTTGATTACAACAGCTGCCGTGAATCGGCAATCAAAATTTCTGATTTTGGGTTTTCTCAGAGAGTTCTCTAACGCATGCCAAATATGGACAAATAAATGGAGACTTTTGAAGTTGTCAAAGAAAATCAAATCAACATATTTTATGCAGATCGAAACTCAAAGACGGTGATGAAGCTAAGCAGATGAATTAAATCATCAGTGGTTGATTCCATTTGTATTTTCAGAGTCAGTATGGATTATGGGCTTGAAAGGGCACAGTTGCGATTTCACCTGCATGTCGTACGACAAACTATGCGACTTCTCGGGGATTGACTCTTTGGATCGGTTCGACTTAGCGACGGCTCTGTCTCGAACGGCTCGAAAGAACCAGAGTCACTCTTGTAGGGTGGGAAAGGAAGAAAGAGACTATGACTTCTTTCCTGCCCGGACTGGGGACCTCAAGTGTCACGGATTTGAGCCGGGGAAAGCCCAGCCCCAGTGCGCGGCTTCTAGTCCGGAATATTTCCGATTTTGCCTGTGTACAGGTAGGGGTTATTGATGTCTCACTTTTCATGTTTCTCGGTGGCGAAAACGAAACTCAATCCTATGAGCACAGGAAACAATAAGACTCAAACACCTGCTTAACGTCTAAAATATCTGGATATTTCATTGCAAAAATTACTCTGATCCTTTACAGCTTCTAGAAAGCTCTATTTCAAACAGTCTGACCCGGAGAAACTCCAGCACAATTTCGTAGAGAGTGTCTGCCGCAATAATTTTGTAGCATTGGAATGAACAAAAATGCTACACTGTTGATTCTAGTGACCTAATTAGAATTACGATTAATTAATGAAAATGGCTAATAAATTACTTAATATATGCCTAGAACAAACTATTGGCTGAGGGAGCATACACGGGTTTACATGAAAGTCCGTATTTAGTGCCAAATGGGACCCATGGATTTTCGCAGGGAGGTCCATCGTTGACGCCCCGAACAGATCCTAATTAAAAATATATCCTAATTAAAATATAATTCCACAGTGGTCAAAGTCTTTAGGTTGTGCTACTCAGTTCCGGTGTCCCAGTTCTGGGTTATTGTGATTTCAAAATTAAAGGAAAAATGGACAAGAGTTTGCTGGAATTGCCGCAAAATTTTCGAAAATATTCTGCCATGATTTTGTTGTTAAATTTAACGCTTTCCTATGAAATATACTTTGAACAAAATTTCATTCATTGATTATGAGTTAGTCCTTCCTAATTCTTGAATGTGACTAAATTTTTTAGTGGTACTGGTCAGTAGTGTAACAGTTTTTACTCTTGTGAGTCTTGTCTATTATGTACTCTTACTTCATCACTATTCTAGAGCCATTCAGTTGGCTTGTTGCCAGAGACTACAATGTGTCCTGCGATGCAACCTGTGAAGAGCACGGAAAAGAGTGCAACTTCACACAACTCTACTTCTATGAACAACCCGGCCGATGGGATGAATTGCTGAAATATGAAATGATGCACGTGTTTAAAAGTCAAAGGAAATTAATGTGTAGGGCTAAAAATGCCAACAGGGATTATAACATTCTACCGGGTTACAGAATTGACGAGAAGGACAAGAATAAATGGCATTGCCATGGCTGGAAACCCGGCACCGCTGAACCGGATTGCTCGGTCACCAGTGGCAAGCATATTCGACTGTGCATGTGCGTAGGTTGGTAATCACAGATTCTGTAAAGTTTTATCACCATTACTAAAATGTTTGCGTATTGTGTACTGTCGAAGTTAGAGAATGAACGGAATTCTAGATCCACGTTTTTTAAAGATAAACGAACTACTAACTACTGGCCACTTCCGAGCGTACTATTACGTTGTGGGCGGAGGATCGCTGTGGTCTAATTTGTGGTTAATCCGTTAGCCGTTATCCTGCAGATCATGTCCCAAACCCAATAAACAAGAGTGTGACGCTTTTCACGCGTTATTTTATGTACTTTTGCTGTTAACTTTTTAAGTTGCTGCAAGTACTCTGTGTTTCAAAGGTGCATCACAAAAATCAGTTGATCAAAAGACATATAAAGTGATAGCACAGCTACTGATTTTTATCTCTGACTCATTGTTAAATGCAAAAATGATGTGCGTGTTGCTATTTTTGAATATTTCTGACATTTCAGATAGAGGAACTGATGTCCAGAAAAAGAGATCGACTGTGGCAAAGTCTGCTCGTAGCTCTATCATTCACCTTACAAATCAGCTTGGTTTACTGCGGACGCTTTTGTTGTGTGCCTTTTTAATATTGTAAATAACTTCCGGCTATGTATAGTCCATTAATGTTTTAGTTCAACGGCTGTTGCAATTTAGAATTAAAATTTAAAATGTCTGACAGGGTTGAAATTAGATTTTTGATTTTCAGAATTAGACCTGTGAAACGATGGCGATAAAGGCAATCAGGGCATCCGGCAAAAGTTTTGTTAATTCTTCTTAATGGTGCTTCAGCCGATTTCTGTCGACTTTAAAAAGTTACAAATGGGACATTGCGCTGAAGATTAGAGAATTACATCAGCATACGTGCATTTTAAACATCAAAATCGGGGAATATATCTAGCGAATTGAAAGCCCCTGGGTGACCCTAGCCATTTCTACATACGTATATACGTACGTAGAATGCGGAGTAACCGCTGAACCGAATAAGGATCCATTTTACGTGACACGGCTAATCCCAGAAATAAGAATTTTATGCTAAAAGGGTTTTAAAACGTTTCAGATCCAGGAAAACCATAATCCAAAATACAAAAGGAACTTTTTTCGACCATGACACTAAACGTAGATTAAACTTCAATGTTTAAATTTTATATCAAGGAATGAGACAACCTGGTGTAGCCGGAGGAAAAGCCGCCCATTGTCCAAAACCAGAATCCACATCAAATCCAAAACCAAATTCCAAGCAACCAGGGAAAGGATTTGGAGCCCACGAAAACCGCAGCCGCGCTAGACTGGCAGACCTAAAAAACCAAACAAATAGGTGCAAACATAGAAGAAAACAAGTAAGTGCAAATACAAGACGGTGAAAACAAACTTGAAAAAGGGTTGCTGACGGAAGTTTTGTTGTAAAAGCCCTCGTACGTACATTTAAAATTTCATTTAGAATCGAGAAAAAGACGGGAAAAGAAATTTCAGAAATTGGGAATTTAGAGGTTTCGTTCAGCATTGTACGTATTCAAGGAAATGATCCAGGTGTGCCACAAAATTTACTCCAAAAAATCATAAAATGTGATAATGCAGAAAAACCCACCATATGGCGGCTGACGGGAAATCAGAAATGAGACCTAAAACACGAAGTAAATCTAACCATAAAATCCAGACAAGTGGTAGAAAAGCATTAGCCTGAGCAGAAAAACCCAAAATTAAACCTAAACAGAAATAAAAACACATACGCATATACAGTTGACAAAGGTGATAACAGTGACACAGAAATTTCATTGAGACTAGTGATGTGAAATTTATACATACTACAGCTAAGGGGACAAAATATAAGAAAACTGTATATGAAGTCGGGTCATATGTCCTCTGGAGGATATTGAGTGCGTTCAGAAGAAAAATTTTGAACATCTACAGTGTCTGCTTCAGTGGGAGTAAGGTCCAGATAGTCAGGATTGGGAGACTTTGACAAAACTGAATCGGTGGCCAGGATGGCCCGGTCGTACCCCGGCACACCCTGATGCACGTGTGGAGTAGAAGACAACTCCGGGAGGGTGGGGTCGACCCCCTTCACCCCTCGTAGCCAACCCTCTCCCCACACAAGACCAAATTGACTAGAGATTGACAGAAGGTCAGGAGGTTCAGATAGAATTCTAGCCACATTTTGGAAAAATTTCGATTCGGGAGGTTCATCTTGACTATCAAAAATACATTCAGATAGAATTCCAGAAAAAGAGTCTTCCTTGGGGGTAACCCCCTTTTTTTGGGCAACATCCAGGGTTACCCCCTCTTTTTGAGGTAGACCCACCATTACCCCCTCGTTTTGGGGTACGCTCGGGAGTACCCCCTCTTTTTGAGGTGGATCCCCTGTCGGCCAAAAGGCAGAGGAAAAAGGCACAAATGTCAAGAAAAATATCAAAAGGCTCAGAAGAAAGCAAACTGAAGTGACCTGAAAAGAACATAGGGGTTTTCCTGTAGCCCCCACGCCCACGGGGCAAATCTGGATGGTGGATCGGCCGCACACCCAGACGTGCCCCCACAAGCCCCAGCAACCGAGGTAGTGTCACCCACCGCACCCTGCTGCTGAAGCTGTGTCGGTCCCACAATCTGCTTTGAAAAAGTTACCGTCGGTGGAGGGGGAACAGCGTCCAGAGAAAGCAGGGTAGGATGTTCAGAGCCCCCTGGTGTGGGAGAGTCACCCTCACACCCCAAATTAGGCACCACTGGCTCGGTACTTGAAATAGTTTTACGATCAAATTTATCTGGTAATATACCCGCGATAAACATACGCAATTCAGAAATTTGTTGCTTACAAGTATCTGCACTTTTTCGCATCGAATTGTACATATGTTACTGTATTGCAAATAACATAAGAGACTTTGTCTGAGTCATAGAAAATATCCCACCGCAACTATCCGATGTTGAGTCAGCAGACAAATTTACCCCCAAAACATGAGGTTTAGATATAGGTGAGGCAGTTTCAATGTACCCCACATGGTGCCTGGTTGAGGTGTGCAGGGACTTTTCCCCTGGTGGGGGCACGCCCCCCACAGGACTAGGTGCAAAATGCTGTGGTGGTACCGGCGCTAGAGGTTGAGCCACTACTCCCCGCACAAACGGCGCTGAAGACGGAACCGAAGGTTGTGGTAGAGTGGGAGTGGCAGGTTGAACATTGCGCTGTGACGTCACCGTCTCCCACTGTGGGTACCCAGACGAACCCGAAGATGGTGAAGGGGCCGGTAAAGCTAAAGGGGCCGAAGCGGGTTGCAAGGCTGGATAAACTGGCGACTGAGCGCAAAACTGGGGATAAACTGGTACGTATTGCGTAACGCCAGCCACTTGTTCCCGGGGGAGGGGTCCAACCTTCCAGCCTGCCGGGGCCAGCTGTGGATAATTGTCCCAGCAATTGTTAGGGTCATGGCCTCTTCTGCCACAATGGAGGCACTTGTGCTTACGCTTATCCTCAAACCTAGGCATTACTTCCTTCCCTTCTTCCCATAATGTTCGAAGCTCCTGAAGTTCCTTGCGAAGTTGTTCTAGCGGGTCGTTGGAGCTCCCACCCGATTCTGCTCTCTCTGACGATGCCACATGATAAATTGGAGGGTCATACGAAAGCGCATCCCCTGAGGTGGGGCGTGGGGTCCGGACGTCAAGTTTGTCAATAACCCGCAAAATGTCCTCCATAGAGGGTTCCCCATAGGCCCCCAAAGGAACAAGCGACGCCGCGTAATGTCATTTGCCCCGGCATAGACCTGCTGGACACAGTGCTTCTCCCGATCACCCGGGTCACTCCAGATATCCAGCGCCAACGCTTGCAATTCTGAGATATACTTACGTATATGTTCTCCGGGTCGTTGGAGGCGATTAACAAAAGCTGTATATTTTTGTTGGGTTGGAAATTGAGTCTTCAAAAGTTTCAAAATGTTGTCATACGAATCGATCATAGAAAGACCCGCCCGGGAGGCATAAATTTGAGCCTTACCCGCCAATTTACTATATAGAAGACGAGGCCACTGGTCTTTCGGAATTTGGTACGTTTCCACTGCCGATTCGAATTGTGGCAGCCAGTCTTCAACGTTAACCAATTCTGGGTCAAACCGCGGAACGTCCCGGAGAATCTCTGTATACGTACGAAAAAGACGCGGATCATGACCTAGAACTGAAGCATCTGTGGCCGCCATGGTCGCCGGAGTTGGGTGACGGACAGGCGTCGCTGGCTCCTCCTTGTTGGAAAAGACCCCCTTTTGACTGACTTGCTGTGCAGAAAAACCCGGGGGGCGCCCCCCCTATCTGGCGGAGGAGGTGGGTCAGAAGCCACCCGTGAGTTTCCCAGCACAAAATCTGAAATTTGGACATTGTGTGGACTGGTTTCCACCGTCTGATTTACAGCTGGTGCTACCGGACCAATAACCGCCTGGTTAGGTACCGGTACGTACGTATGAGCCGCCGGTTGTAAAACAGCAGAATTGCCAGCAGAGAATTGCGCCGGAGAATTATATACGTATACTGGATTTCCGTACGTATCAACGGCATAATAGCCGGTTTGTGCCGAAGACGGCACAGGCTGTACAATTTGAGGCGTATACGTATATAATGGCTGCTGAACCGGGGCTTGTGATTGAGAGAAGCCCAGCGTAGAAGGTGACATTTGTACCGGTTGCTGAACGTTTTGGGCGGCCTGTGCTTGACCTGACGGAGAAGCACGCTGAAACGTACCTTGCGGATGCTGTACAGACGGTGGATACCAGACGCGTCCCGAATTTTGACCAAAATTAGGTGGTCTCCCTTGGGCGCCGTTTACAAGACTGGGAACTCCCAAAGTGGGTTGCCTCACCTGTCCCCGGGACGACAAGGCCGAACTGCACCCTTGATCTGACGTAAAATTAGACGTACTTTGCGACTGAGACTGGCACTCGGGCGCAAAAGATTCAGTTCGTCCCTGGGGAGGAGGAGACTTTTCTCACTTATCGTGCTCCCTTTTCTTCTCAGAAAAAGTTAGAACTTTGGACATCTACTGAAAAATCACGGTCGCCACTATTTGTGAAGGTACGGTGTGTAACCTCCTTAAATAAACTATGTTGGACTTCACTAGATGATTGCAAGTAGGAGCTCAGTGTGTGATATCCAGTCCTAGCCAATTGAGAGAAGGTGCGAGAGTACTGTAGATTAACGAGTAGGTTAAGATAGAATTACTTGTGAGCCCTAAGCGACCGTCCCTAGAGTTGATAGACTAAATACCGCTAGATTTTACTGTACCGAATACAAATTACTCATACCAGCTTTGAAATAAACATACGAGACTGATGTAAAAACACAAAAAGGAGGACACGATAAGTAGACGCATAGCACACAAGGGAGGGCGTTACCCACTCCCAAATACCTAAACCTTGCCCAACAACACCTACCCGCTAGTCAATCACCCGACCCCAACTTCGCTGACACTCCAACTGCAACACTACAACTGACTGACTTTTCCAAAATATTGTAAAATATGCAAATTACAAGATTATGCAAATGAGCTAGTCGCGCCAACGCGCATTTCTTTTGTCAGCCAGCAGGTGACATCACACACATGGCTGGAGACCCGGCACCGCTGAACCGGATTGCTCGGTCACCAGTGGCAAGCATATTCGACTGTGCATGTGCGTAGGTTGGTAATCACAGATTCTGCAAAGTCTCATCACCATTACTAAACTGTTTGCGTTTTGTGTGCTGTCGAAGTCAGTGTATGAACAGAATTCTAGATACACATTTTCAAAGATCAACGAACTACCAAGTACTGGCTACGGCTGGCCACTTCCGGGCATACTAGTACTTTGTGGGTGGAGGATCACTGGGGTCTAATTTGTGGGTTATCCGTAATCCGTTATCCTTGCAGATCATGTCCCAAACCGAATAACCAAGAGTGTGACGCTTGTCACACATTATTTATGCACTCTTGGTGCTAACTTTTGAGCAAGTTGTAGGTGTCTCATAAACAAGCAATTCAAAATAAGGAAATTCTTGGCATCATAAAAATCATTTGATCAGAAGACGAAGATCAAAGTGTTAGCGCAGATACTAATTTTTATCTCTGACTGATTGATGCACAAATGATTAATGTCTTGACTGTTTTTGGAATATTTCTGACATTTCAGACAGAGGAAATGATATCCAGAAAAAGAGATCGATCGCGGCAAAGTCTGCTCGTAGCTCTATCTTTCACATCACAAATCAGCTTGGCTTACTGCTGACGATTTTGCTTTGTGCCTTTTAATATTGTAAATATATAGCTTCCTGCTATGTATGTAATAGAACGAAGTTAGCAAAGTTACAGGGAAACGTAGTGAGGGAACAAACATAGGGAAAATACAACAATTAAGAACTTAACTGAGTCTCATAGAATCCAGAAACACCCGATGCAATAGTATACATACTTGAGCATAATTTAATTTGCCAAAACAAGTGCATACTCCTGGTGAAAAATAAATAAAACAGAAAGTGCTGTCTTATGTAATGCAATGTGATGTAACAATACCATTAAGTAAAATTTCATACAATTTAAAAATTTTCAAAAAAGAAAAATAATCCATTATAGTTTTAGTTCAACGGTTGTTGCAGTTTAGAATTAAAATTTAAAATGTTTGACAGGGTTGAAATTAGATTTTTGATTTTCAGAATTAGACCTGTGAAACGATGCCGATAAAGGCAATCAGAGCATCCGGCAAGAGTTTTGCTAATTCTTCTTAAGGGTGCTTCAGCCGATTCCTGTCGACTTTAAAAAGTTACAAATAGGACATTGCGCTGAAGATTAGAGAATTACGTCAGCATACGTTCATTTTATAAATCAAAACCGGGGAATATATCTATTTAATTGAGAGCCCCTGGGTAATCTATTAAGGAATCATGGAAGTTTATGATATGTTGCGATATATACAATAAATACGAAAATGTACAGTACCTGTAGCGACCGCAGCGTACCTTAGTGATTCTGTAGCGCTTCTACCAGGGATCCGACTTGGGGTAGGCATGGCAACCACACAACAGCGCGCCCATTTCCTACGCTTCCGTTCCAATTCGCCATCGGTGCAATAGAGATACACGTTGCTTTCAAAATCTACCCACCCACATAGCTATGCCGCACTTCAACTGTGCTTGGCTTTCTGGTGGAGCAATGAGACTCCGAGCCCAAGACGGGAGGCGTCAGGCAACCCTTAGATCAGGGATAGGAAGTAGGAAAGAAAGTTCAGTAGTTTTGTTTTTTCACTCAGGATTGAAAGTAAAGGATTGGGCTAGCCAGAAGTCGAACCACGGCCTTTAGTGCAGTCAGACAACGCTCTAAAATTGATTGCACAGTTTTTTGCAAACGATTTTGCAGTTACTAAATCTGTTCATTCAGAAATTGTAGGATTATAGGATTACTTTTGTTTGCGCTAAGTATTCTAACATTTACTGAAAGATATCGTTTGTAAAATGAATGAAATATGCGATTTCATCGACAACTAATGTGCTTCATTGCTCAATGGTGACTACATGATTGCACATGATTTCTAAATGTGGTCCGGCTTATTTCATGGTGCATTCTTAGTTACAGTCATAGTGGTCAATTTTACAGGTACACTAATAAATGCAATAGAGCAATGGTTCAGTGAAATACAAATAAATAAAGCGACAATCTTCTTGTATTCAATATATCGTGTAATTTATCTGACCATTTCGGAAACTTGCAGTGTGAACGACCGATTCACGCTCCCACGAAGGAAGGGGAAAACCAGTGTTATCGGTTCATGCTAGCTTATGCCGTGAACGGAGCAACGGAGACACGGACGGACAAATGTACAAATATGCTAGTTGAACTTGGGTTAACTTATAGCTTTTCCTCATTTAAAATGTACAGTTTTATTCATACTTACAGCTATGGTCTTATTTAAGTCAAAAGAAAATAAATTTAATGTGAAATATTCTCTCTTTCAGCTTTCTTTCTTTCGAAACAATATTTCTTTCTTTCAACCTTGAAACTTTGAAACTTAATCCAGCATCTTCCAAGCTGAATTTGACTGACAGCTGCAATGCCTAGCAGAGGTCTGAGGCTAGGCAAAGAAATCATGTTTGCACTAGTGACACACACGTGTTTATACATACGTATAAGTCAGAGGTCAAATGGTCACACATTTTGTGAGCACAATTTTTACCATTTTAATGAAGTTTTGATATGCGGCTGTCAAGAGTTACAAAACAAGGATGGGACAAAATAGAGAAGAAAGAAAGAAACTATTTCTTTCTAAATTTTATTTTTTGCTTCTTTCCGTCTTTTGAAATATATTTTCTTTAGTTTCTTCTTTTCTTTAAACTTAAATAAGAGCGTAGCTAGTTCAATAAATTCTTCAGTGATAACTTTATGGCCCTGCTGTGAAAAAACTTGTAACACTTTTTAATTCTACAAAAATAATATTGTTTTGAATAACAATAATTTCGTCCGTTTTTCCACTGAAGCAGGAACCGGCATTTGCTTCTTCCGTTTTTTTGTCTAGACTTTTGCTAGGGCTTGGATTCTTCTATGATATCAGACCTTTGCGAATAAGATAAACATAATTTCGCAACAAAAACTTTAACAACTACCCGGTTTAACGAAGGTTTAACAAATGTCCTTTGCAAAAGACATAGCAAAGTGGGTCCTAATAAATTTTGTATTAGATTTAATTTAATTAATTACGAAAATGAGGTAAACTAGGCTAGCAGGTGGATTCACGAAGGATACAAGCATTAATAGTGGAGAAATAATTAAAAGCGCCTGCCTGCAATCACTAGGTCAAAGCCTTAGTCCGAAACACGAAAGAGTCAATGGGCAAGGCGCTCTCTCCTGTTTCGGACTAAGGCTCTGCCTTAGTGACTGCAGGCAGCGGTTTTTCATTATTTCTCTATGATTTAATTAATGTAAGGTTTTGGTTGTCTTCAGTGGCAGCGGGAAAAACAGCGAAGCCAACCGGAATGGTGGGTCCGGCGCAAACCTTTCCAGGGCCGACAACGGAAGAGACTACGACGGTTGGAAATACGATCGGCGAAATGGAGGTGGACCCAAACGACTATGAGGACAAATTCGCCGTGGCTGCCACGAAACGACCGCTTCAAACAGAAAATTCGGCTACAAAATTAGTTTACAACTTCTTGTTTGGTGTTGTTGGTGTGTTGGTCGTGTATTTTTTCTATTGATAGGGCGCTTTGATTTAAACAAAGATATAAAGAAAGGATCAACATGGCCAAAAATATTGAAAAATCTATTGGATATACCTACTGGTGTCATGGATTGGAAGAAAACTAGATACTATATCACACGAATTTCTTCATTTTCCGTTAATTTACCACTAAAAACCCAAGGAAATTATATTTTTAAACATTATGAAGCACTATTCTTGAATTTGCGCTATTAAGGCAGATTTATACACAAGATAGAGGTTGGAGCTCTTATTGGAAGCAGACTGGAAGCTTGGGCTTAAAATTGCATTACAAGATCAATATACAAAACATTAACCATTCATTAACCATTATAATACCTAAACAAATTAACTGAACCAAGAGTACATAATAGAATAAGAGTATGAAACTCTTACGCTACTATGTACTAAACATGCTTGATATGCTCGGGTCACTAACTCGGGACCCCCCCCCCGAAAGTTTCGGGGGGGGTCCCACCCTACACTAATTACATGCTTTCATATAAGTGTGTGTCTGCTCGCTGATTCGCTAATTAGCTTAGGCTTACGATAGGCATTTTATTAGTAATTTTTAATTAATTAATTATAGCTTTAATTAGGTTAATGTAATTAAAAAACTAATTCGACAACTTTGTAGCATTTTTTCTGCTCTTTCCAATGATATAAAAATTGTTGCACAAAACAAAAATTCGTAGGAATGTAGTCTGCAACAATATTTATATCGTTGGAAAGAGCAGAAAAAATGCTACAAAGTTGTGGAATTAGTTTTTTAATTACATTAACCTAATTGAAGTTATAATTAATTAATTAAAAATTACCAATAAAATGCCTATCGTAAGCCTAAGCTAATTAGCGAATCAGCGAGCAGACACACACTTATATGAAAGCATGTAATTAGTGTAGGGTGGGACCCCCCCCGAAACTTTCGGGGGGGGGGGTCCCGAGTTAGTGACCCGAGCATATCAAGCATGTTTAGTACATAGTAGCGTAAGAGTTTCATACTCTTATTCTATTATGTACTCTTGACTGAACCTAAATAATATGACCCATCATTACATGCGTACAAGGGTCCTTGCGTCATCGTTGGGTCTTTCATGCTTTCTTCTTTGTCGTTAGAAATTCGAAATCATCAAAAAGACTTGACTTGCTCTCATTGAAGATTAACTGGTTCCAGAAGCATAGCTCGATCACTTCAAATTTGTTCTTGTTATTTTTCTAAACAGCTACTTAATTACCTATTAGTTAACTAATTTCTCATCTGTGGGTCAGATGTTGTACCTCTTTTCCACTCACAAGACACAATCTTAGGGTTGTTAAGTCATGTCTGAAAACCAAAGTTACACTTATTGAAAATTAAAAATTAATAGAAACTAAAGGATCAAGCAAGTTCCAACTGGTTTTGTCATTATTACTGTCTTTAAAACGACGTAAGAATTCGACTATTATTCGACGAAATATTCGAATTTTCAGCCTATTCAAATAGAGGCACACGTGAAAAGACTCGTGGAATTGTCGCATCTTTCCAAACCTTTAAAACTTAAAATCCGCGTGTCTTTTAATTTCTTGAAAACGATTTGGCAAATGTGTCATGACCTGCTGAAAATTACAAAACGGCTGTATGTTATCTACGTTTAATGGAACTGATCTTGAAAGTTGAAATTTTCCCAGACATTTAAAAATTTTTGGCCAACGAAAAGAAAACTTTAACGCTGGTTCAAGTAATTTGGCATTTACAGAGGCCCTCTAGGTGTACTCATTTACGCCAAGTGGTAAGAAATTCTGCCGTCTGAAAAAAGCTTTATGACAACTTTTGAATCATCAAATCGCCGAATCGCCAAAATCACCATTTTCGGGCAACGGTACCCCCAAAATTGAAAAAATAAAATTTTCTGAAGCTGATAATTTTAAAGATATTTTAACTCAGCGTGGTTGAAAATGTACCCACTCCAAATTTTAGCTCGATTAGTGAAGGTTTGCGACTGCTGCGGCTGTGGGAAGCTTCTATGCAGGATCCGACAGACTACAAATGGCGATTTGGGCAGTTTTTGGATGTCACATAAACGTGACAGCTGCACACGACTGGAGGACATCTGAGATATCAGTATCCGATATGTTTTGTCCACCATCATGTCCTATATCTGTGCCAAAAAATAGGCCAATCGGACCAAGTTATGAACCAATTAAAAATGGATGACTAGTTTTGATCCAGCAAGTATTTGTATATTATGCAAACTTACTGTAACTTTCCAAAATTGTTAGCTTCTTAAATACGGAAGACACTTGACTTCTTCCTACCCAGTCGGTATTCCGGTTAGGGGTAGTGTCTGCTTAGAACGTATATATTTCTGAGGAGAAGGGGAATGCTGACACTGAGTAAGTGCCAGATCGAGTACAGCCATTGGTTCTGCTTTTTCGAATCTGTGCAGACTTTAATATTAGATCAATGAAATCTGCCAGCCACCCCAGATTATTTCCACTGTAACATAATTGTGCTTGTTTGTTAACATTTTTATAAAGATAATCGATTTCTCCGGGAAGATTACCAGCTCCTATGTCCGCTGTCATCGTCGGGCCATCATGAAATGCACTAGAACGTAAGATAACGCCCTACCTATGCGATAAGGAAACCTAAACTAAACATAAACTGTGCAGAAAATGCAAAGACTAAGAATTGATATATATTGAATATATATTATTTCAGATGACAGATGCAAGTATGATTCATATAACTGGAGAAAATTCAGGAATGACTCAAATTATTTGCCGCCTGTGCTGATTTTAGGTGCAGAAGAAACTTCCGTAAATATTGCTCTCCCAGAAGAACAGCAAGAAAATGTGCCCGAGACTACCGCAAGCAAATTAAGAGCTTCTTTGCAAGCCATGCCATGCCAGCCATGCCAATGCCATTACGAAACAGTGTGTTATTGAGTTAGGATGTACTTATCTGCTTCTACATTTCTTGCTCCCCTTTTTTATGAAATAATAACTGAACATAGTTCGCGTCAATTTTGTTAGGGTAACTGTTTACTATTCTCATTCCCAGCCCATATTTCTAGATGCATTCACTGGTAGTCACTTGCTTCCGTTGTTTAACTATCGAACGTTTGTCCCGTTGTTGGAGCCTGCTTGTTGAACGATACTTGTCAAGATACCGTCAATCTTTGCCACTTTAAAAGCAGGTAATATTGGTTTCATAGCACATATATATATATACCTAAGTACAAATGGACAACATATCACTGCTGTGTAACAATATTAAGCAGCTCTGATTTAGAAGCAAATACGAAAATTATTTAACTTTTCATGCTTTTGGTTTGGCAATAGTTGATCGGTATCATGTGGACTTTTGATTTCAATTTGTTTTTGATGTGTCAATCACAAGATTTCGCAATAGTCTATGTATTAATAAAATACCTGAAATAAATTGTAGCTGCAGCCAAAACTCAACACAGCAGATATCGATAAGACACTGTTTTACCAAGTCAATCGGCCTTTATACTCTAAGCCGACACTGCGACATAGCAGCGGATGATATTTGCAAGAGAATAGCTGAACAAAAGAAAAAAAGTTGGACGAAACCAAAATTAGCTAGTACTACATTATCCAGAAACGACTTAGGATCAACTACTAACCGGCCCCTCACAGGTGGGATTAAAGTGAAATCTTCTGAACCATCGCTAACACCAGCACAGCTCATTGGTGCTGGAATGTCAACGCTGCAAACTGACTCACACGCAACAACAGCAAAACCTGTAATCAGCACAGGAGGCACGACTAGTGCGGCGTCAACAACACCAACAACAACAAAAGTTACGACACAAAAGCCATCCACAACTGACATTACCACATCACTAACGCAAACAACAACAGCAACAACAACATCAACATCATCATCATCATCATCTACATCATCACCATCTACGTCACCATCATCATCATTATCATCATCATCGTGAACAACAACAGGTGCAGTAGAACTACTATAGTAACAACGTTGACTACTGGTTCATTGATGTTTTCCTGTTATTGCTCTATTATTATTAACCCTAACACGCATTGACATACAAACATACAGACATACAGATAGGCATACAAGCAAACATAGAGGAGTTTGTTTATTTAGGTTTCACATTATGTCCAGTTTGGACCCAGTTGACCTATGGCTCAGTTTGCCTCTTGCCGGAACGGATGGACTATGATTCAGCTGCAGCGGCTTGTGCAAAGGAATCAAGCACTCTCCCCGTATTCAAGGATAATGATCATTTTAAGGAACTGTTAGATTTTACGTAAGCACTTATTTTGGAGTATTTATAAAAGGCTGAAACGAAGTGAACGGCAGTGAACTAAATGTGTTTATGGTTAATACTACGTTTGAACCGCTTAGAGTTGACCCGTTTTTCAAACCAAGATTTCCAATACAGGTGAAAGTTGGGGTGAAACAGTCGCAAGTACCTTTGCAAGAAATACGGCTTGTTGGTCAATACCAGACTTGTCATCTGGACAACCAGAACATCTACTTTAAATTGTAAATAATTTAAATGTACTGTTAAAAATTTAAATGAATTTTTAATTTTACTTTGTATGCTATTGTTTAGGAATAGTAATGGAGTTAAGGACTGGTGGCTTGGTTTCAATGACCAAGAAGAAAAGGTTACCATTTACTAATAAAGCCAAAAATGTTTTGTAAACATGTAAATAAAATGGAAAAAACAGCTATGATAAACCACGATAAACGAAACTATGAAAAATCAGACGTAATGCAAGAATCTTGCATCTTTCATGCACCTTGCGAACGCTTAGCCAATTGAGCCCCACACGGCACAACTAGCTAAAATGTAAATATATATATAAAAACTATAAAATACAACTATAAAAACAACTATAAAAAATATAAATTTAATGTAGAAATCGGTGCTTTAGGTGTTTACAAGATTCCAAGTCTTGGCTGTGAGCCAAAGGTGACCAACTGGTTCATATGGGAACCCGACGGCGGCACGACGGAGAATTGCGCGGGGGTCAGTCCCTTCTCCTCAAAGGCCCATGATTATGTCTGCGATCAGTTCCAGTTTGATGCCATATGCTTTATTCCAAATTTTGATCTGCAAACCGAGGCCTGCGGTAATGTTTGTTGTTGTATACTTTGTAAGTGTTCACAGTTTTCTACACACATTTTTGTGGCAGGCTTTAGATGGTACCTTAAATCTGTTGCATGCAAATCAGCCATAAGTAGAACGAATGAATATATATTCAATGACAGCTTAATTCCGGATCAACTTCGCAAATTAATAAGTTCATGAATATATCATTGTTTTGTTTGCTTCAGCCTGAACATGAATTGTGAGAAGTCTGGTAATGAAGAAATGCTTAAAACAAATTCCCACTAACAATGGCTGCAGCATCCGTTGCTCTGATTATCAGTTTGCGTAAAATTTTGTTAAATTAATTATCTGGTTGGCTAATTAATAAATTGAACTTGTCTAGCACCTTATCAAACTATAAACTGTGAAGTTATCAATCTAAAACTACATTTAAATGAGATGACTGACTTCTTGAATTGTTTCACATGGCTTTATGATTGCCTCTAGAGGCCAGATTTCTTTAGTGTTAGCCAGATTATGTCAGCAGTGACATCTATTCGCCGTAAATATTAAGATCTTGCGCACAGTAAAATAATTCCAATATTTTAATAATTTCCTTTGAGTTGCATTTTCGTCAGATTTCTCGAGTGTCTGTCGTGTCTTTTGTCCGTGTGGATAAAGTTTCACCTGTTCATCAAAACGGATATGATTTTGGCGGTATGTAGAGACAAACGTTTACAAAGACTGTACTACACAATGCATTGTAATGTTTCTACACAACTAAGCAAGCCGTTAGAATGGACTACATCCCCTGGTTTGAATGCAGGTGTCGCATATACGTAGGCTTTGTACATAGTTTTACATTGTTACCAGTACATATAAGATATTTTGAAGGTAAGAAAAGGCCATTAAAGTCCATATTTTGTTTTCAGATGAGAAGAATTCTAAATCTGCTTATAATACGTTATAGTACATTGCATTTATAAGTTACCGTACAGCGAATTTTACCACACTTAAACAGCAATTTCCATATCAATTTAAACTTCTCAAAGCAAAGTTATTATTGTTGTCAAAGAAAAGATAAAAAGTCATCGAAAACCAGGTAACAACAGGGCAATATGATATCTGAGTGCACGTGGCATAACGGCGGAATATTGTCCTTTGAGTCAAATTCCTATTTCAACTCATTCCACTGAAGCACCCGTGGCTGGGTTGGATTGAGTCCTTCAGGTAAAATACAGACTCCAGTCTCTCCAGGTGGCAGATTTTCGGCTGCTTGGTGGTGTGCAACTTTCTTACTGTAATGTAACTGTAATTGAGCAAACTGTTTACAGTTGCAGAGCGGGGCAAGGATATACGTATGTATGAGTTTTTGTCAGGAAGTTACGAAACCACTTCGTCATTCAATATTAACAAAATACCTAAGAACCTAAACTTTGAAAAAATAGTCCAAAGTGCCAGGCAAATAGAATATTTGTCTACGAAGATAGCTTTATGGGTGACCTCTCTAGGGTTAAGAAACATTACTTTTATCACGAAGTATAACCACAGTAGGTGTTCTTAGTCAGACTGTAAACGGGTCTTGTCTCGTACTCCCCCAGTACTTGTACTTTACTCGTACTTGTCTCCCCCAGTACTCAAAATCCTTAAAACTTGACCAAATGAGCTAAAATTTGGTGTGGGTATGTTTTCGACCACGCTGAGTTCAAATATCGCAAAAATTTTCGATTTCGCGAAATTTGAAATTTTTCGATTTCTAAGGGGGGACCAAGGGATACCGAAAAATTTTTTGTCTTCGATTTTGCTGAAAAGATGTATATAGGGGTTTTCGGGGTCGTAGAACACGAATCTGAAGTCCGTTTTTCGATTCAGCTTTCCGTTCGCTCAGTATATATAAGCTTACATCTTAAGCTTAAAGCTTTAGCTTATACTGAGCGAACGGAAAGCTGAATCGAAGAACGGACTTCAGATTCGTGTTCTACGACCCTGAAAACCCCTATATACATCTTTTCAGCAAAATCGAAGACAAAAAATTTTTCGGTTTCCCTTGGTCCCCCCTCAGAAATCGAAAAATTTCGAATTTCGCGAAATCGAAAAATTTTGCGATATTTGAACGCAGCGTGGTCGAAAACATACCCACACCAAATTTTAGCTCATTTGGTAAAGTTTTAAGGATTTTGAGTACTGGGGGGGGGTAAACGAGACAAGACCCACCCCTGTAAACTTCGTCTGACAGGTCTCTATTCTTTGGTCGAAGCCAGGCCAGGATTTTCTTCTCAGAATAACTAATGGATGCTCCATAGTGCAATTGGATCCCTTTGTATAAATATTTGTTGTGGAAAGCCAAATTGCCCCTTCCATTTCTACGTTTTCAGTTTTCTAACGTCTTTATTAGCAATTAATGAACTCCTTTCCCAGAACTGAGTTATAGGGGCCCTCGTGGTTGTCATAATAATAAATATATACTCGGGTAATCGGGTCTTGGTTGGCCCATTTTCTGTTAATAGCGCCTTGTTTTATGTCAAATCCAACACGGTTGGAATCTCCTGGCATTGTCATTTTTGTGCTTTGTGCTTTCGTTTTCTGTGTTTTGTGTGCTCTGTGCTTTCTGCTTGTATAACAGTGCCTTGAGAGCTGTAATTAGGAATATAATCGTGCCGTTGAGAAATGTTCTAGGCCAGGCCCGGGCTGCTAATCCAACCCGTTCGGACCGGGTCGATTCTGAGCTCGGCACTTCCAGCGGCCCGATGTAGACGCGGTCGGGCCAGTCTGGGCCAGACACACAGATAACAATATGACAAACTCTAATAGCATCGGTTGCAGTTTTCTTAAGTCTAGAATGGTAGTTACTAAAGTTTGCTTTGATGGGAATCACTGAAAGCACAACTCAGAAAGCTGGACATTGTCAAATATTCCCAAAGCACACCTAGTGCTCAGAGTACAAATCACAAAGCACATAAAACCACCATGAATTAACAAAGCATGAAAGCACAAAAGTACAAAAGCACACCGTCGCGAACTTTACCTTACATATGGCAATTTCTACGCCTTTATCCAAATCTCATGTGACTCTTCTAAAACGCCGACTGTCTAAAGCAGTCAGACTAACCTAAGTTCCTATTTTATTAGAATTTTTCAGGGACCGTTATGCCCAATCAAACTGTCAATTGGACTGTCCTGCAATTGGAGTCTCTTAGCATACTGGAATTTACTAATGCAAACAACATTGCTCGAATAGCTGTTGGTGGCTGTGGAATTGCATGCTGTCTTGCGACAGTTTTTATCACTCAACTAAATCGAAACATCCTTACAAGTTTACATTATCAGAACGTGTTTCATCTGGCCTTATCGTATCTGCTGTGCTGTTTGACTGTAGGAGGGGCCGGTGTAAAGAGAGTCGCTGCATACTACACCGGTCTTAGCACGGCGACAACCATTAATTACTGTCGAATTGAAATGTCACTACAGTGCATAACACAGTTCCTACCCGGTATATTTACCCTGGCAATGTCCCTGTTTCGACTTTTCGCACTGATTTGTCCGTTGAAATTTCGCGAGATTCCGGACAAAATAACCAACCGAATTTTCTGGCTTCTGTGGATTGGTTCAATTGCAAGTCAGTCGCCCCTATTTTTCACTACCAGTTCAAGTCACTACTTAACTGGGTGTCTATTTCTCCAGGTATACAGCCCAACCGGGAGAAATTATCATTTGATCTGTAAGAGAGCAGTTTCTGCCTTGGTGGTGATTGCTTGCAGCGCTCTGGGTGTAATCTTACTGTATCGACACTTACAAAAGAGAACCCAGACGAAGAGTAAAGGTCAGGGTAAAGAAGCCAGGAGCTCCGTTATTGTCATACTTATTGCTACTAACTTTATGGTTTGTTGGCTCGGTCCCGGGCTACTGACACATATCAGCACTGGAATGGATACGTATACTGCGTCACTGTTAACGGGTATGACACCAGTGTTCAACATGGCTGCAGCTGTTTTGGATTTCATCATTTTGGTTGCCTTTGACAGACAGTTTAGGAAATGTTTTTCGCCACACACTGAGGTAACTAAGGTTACGACACTAACAAATCAACATTAATGTTGGCGCTGAGTAAATGACAGGTTTCTGCCGTGTTTTCTAAATATATATGTAATCTATAATAATCTGTAATATAGTAATAGTAATAGTAGTCTGTAATATAATGCAATATATATGTAATCGGAACAGTGCAAATCTGCAAAAGTCCAGATTCAATTTATCGATATTCACAGCATCACCTTCGCAAGAGATTTTTGCCGGTGAAAAAGGAGATTAAGATAAAATTTGGACGATTACTACAGAAACTTACCTTCTCCAATTTCAGCTGGGGGGGGGGCGAAGGAAAAAGACAAAATTTATTGTTGTACCCTCTTGTTTAAAAATATAAAATATCGCAAGAATGACACAATTTTTGAACCAGCATCAGTTTCCAAAATTAAACCCATTGATTTTTTACTCTCAACTATGTGGGGCCCCCACGGCTAAATAAGGATGCAGAAAACCAGTGAAAAACAAAGAGAACATGGCGTTAAGAGATTGGAGTCAAAGTATGTACAAACCATCCATTTTCCAAAGCAATAATTCCGCCCCCAGGCGGAATAAAAAT